>WBNH01004664.1:0-48642 GCA_013401255.1 Urocolius indicus | reverse complement strand
CTTTCTTTCTTTCTTTCTTTCTTTCTTCCTTCCTTCCTTCCTTCCTTCCTTCCTTCCTTCCTTCCTTCCTTCCTTCCTTCCTTCCTTCCTTCCTTCCTTCCTTCCTTCCTTCCTTCCTTCCTTCCTTATCTTTTCCTTTCAGCATCCATACGTCATTCATTTTTAATTGTGTGGACTGCATGTTTTGTGTGTCCTGTAGCAGCTTTGAAAGCCTTATTTCTAGTTATACTACAGATCTGTAGACAGGTGTTTCTCCCTCCTTTGCTCCCTTTGCTTTAAATGCTCTGCTGAGTTACTAAGGGATTTGCCTCTGCTTTGCTATTGGTACTCTTTAAATATCCGATATTGCTTGGGCTGTAAGGATGGGAATTTTTTTTTTCTTATTTCCATTTCTAGGCTACTCTTCTGTGGGCTGTTCAAATAAATATGTGGATCAATTCCCCGAGGGTTTACCCCTTCACCTAGTAGGTACAGATTCACTGCAGAATATAATCTGGAAATAAAAACCAGAAATCCTTTGGGGGCACATATTCATTTCAGAGTTTACAAAGGCGAGTGGTCCAAGTAAGTACACCTGTAAAAATAGATTTGAAAAGCAATATGAAAATGAGACACAATTGATAGAAAAAGCAGAGGTAAAAAACCAAAAGATCAGTTTGGTGAGGCAAATCTTGTAGAGACGTGGCCAGTGGGAAGGCTAGTCTCCAGCCACAAGGCTTTGCTCTTGGATTTCCTCTGATCTCGAGTATCCTCTGCTCCAGAACTAGAAGGTGTTGAGAAATTTGGGGCAACCACTCCTGAACTGTCTAACTTTGTTTTTTTTATTTTAAATTCTTTTCCCCTCCAACAGTTTTTCTTTGCCCTGGACTACTGAAAGGAGTATACCAGAGTGAACACTTATTCGAGTCTGACCACCAATCTGGTGCCTGGTGCAAGGACCCTCTGCAGGCATCCGACAAGATCTACTACATGCCCTGGACACCATACCGAACGGATACACTGACGGAATACTCCTCCAAGGACGACTTCATTGCCGGAAGGCCAACCACGACCTACAAACTCCCACACCGAGTGGACGGCACAGGGTTCGTGGTGTACGATGGGGCATTGTTCTTCAACAAGGAACGAACCAGGAACATAGTCAAGTTTGACTTGCGGACAAGGATAAAAAGCGGGGAGGCTATCATAGCTAATGCAAATTACCATGACACCTCTCCCTACCGCTGGGGAGGCAAGTCTGACATAGACCTGGCTGTGGATGAAAACGGGCTGTGGGTAATCTATGCAACAGAACAAAATAATGGCAAAATAGTCATTAGCCAGTTAAACCCTTACACGTTAAGGATTGAAGGGACATGGGATACTGCCTATGACAAGAGGTCAGCTTCTAATGCCTTCATGATCTGTGGGATTTTATATGTGGTGAAGTCTGTGTATGAAGATGACGATAATGAAGCCACAGGGAATAAAATAGACTACATATATAACACTGACCAAAGCAAGGATAGCATGGTGGATGTGCCCTTTCCAAACTCCTACCAGTACATTGCTGCTGTGGATTACAATCCCCGCGACAACCTCCTTTACGTGTGGAACAACTATCACGTTGTGAAATATTCCTTGGATTTTGGCCCACTGGACAGCAGAGCAGGTAAAGGTTTTAATAACAAGCCAAAATCTGAATTAGGCTTTCTATTTTTCTTGCAAATAGGGTGTAAAATTTAAGTACATTCCTGTCTTACTGATCTGCCTTTGTTTCTGTAAATTGAGCCCCAACACAATACGTGATGGATATTAAGACATTTATACAAGCAAAAAAATTGAGGGTTTTTTAATCTTAGTTTGAAATGAAATGAAGAGTGTACTACCTGTAACTAACCTGAAACAGTCTCCAAATGTCCACAATCTTGTTGCATCACAGGGTCAGTACTGTTTTCTCCTTAATTTAATTTTCCTCCATACATCAGATCATCTTCCCTTCTGCAAGAATATTGGCAGAAAAAAGTGTGGAAGATGCTGCTGCTGCAGCCAGAGGAAAACTGACAGCCAGTTTAAATGACTTTGTTCCATTATGTTGGGGGAATGTGTGCTGTTTAGGAAAGCCACTACTAATTGTATAAGTGAGTGTGCACCCACAGTCGTGTGTCTGAGTCAGGCAAGGAACTGACAACATTGTCCAAATTATTTCTTTCTTTTTTTTTTTTCTTCAAAAAAAGCATTTCATGATTTGCTATGACTTACTGTACTTTCTCTTAAGAGAAAAGCATCTGGACCCCAGAAGATTTCCAGCTTTTCTGCTTTTTTTCCTGTTAGAAATAATGCTGATAAATTACTTAGTTGGGTTATCTTTCCTTACCCTGACCAACTTCATCATTTTGCAACTGTTATCTTTGCAGTTGCCACTTTATTAGTAACATGACAGCCTAGATTGTGGTCAAATTCATACAACGACGCAAGAATTTCCAAATAGCATTTGCTTGGTCATTTTCAAATGGTTGCTGCTGTACACGATGTAGTTACCAGGTAGTTCCTGTGGTGAACTGTGTACATCAGAAAGGCTGAAAAAGTCATTTTTATATATATATATACACACACACACAATATAATTAATATAATTTGGACAGTAAACTCTTTCATTTGTAATATAACTGTTCCTAAATCATTATTTTTTTGTTAATAAGAAACTCAGAAGTGGATGAGTGGCTTCAGGGTTTCAGTTTGCAAAAGAGAAGAGGTTTCTGTTGCTGAGCTATTCTTTTTCTTTTCCTGTGTGCAGATCCATATAAAAATGGATCAAGAGATGCTGAAAGAAACTGTGGATATGAAAATCCAGGGAGAGGTGGAATAAAAGTAGTAAAATGGCAGTGAATTTCTCATTTTTATATAAAATGTAAGGAAGAAGAGAAGAAGAGGCAGATAAACAAAACTAGGTGACTGTTAAGAGAGTTTTCAATGATGTTGACCTCTGCAAGATCTCAGATGAGCAAAAAATGAAGTAATATTTCTCATTCTCCTGACTTAATGATGAACATGTTCTTTCTGACTGGGGAGTGAAACAGAACAATTTGTGAGCTATTGATTATCCTTGAGGAGTGAAAATCTATTGCCTCAGCTCTATTTCACAGAGCTTTCTCTCCTTTTCAGAGAGAAGGTATTACAGCAGGCTCTCTGCTACTGCTTTTTCACATGGTGATCATTGTGAGTAATAGCACCTTTAATAAGGAAAAGCCATAATCAGTGAAAACACCAAATTTTGTTCTTTGCTATAAAAAAGAAAATTGTTCTCCCCTTTTTCCCAGTCTAAGGTGATGAGGTGAGAGAACAGATGAAAATCTTACAGAGGACTGAAAGTCTATGAGTTGTAAGGATTTGATTTGATTTGTCCTTGCATCACTCTGAATTGAAGCCCCTTTATCTTCATTCATGTTTGGATGAGGATTTAAAATCTCCCAGTGCCTCAGATGGAAAGCTGAAGTGGGTTTTAGCTTTAGGTAGTGGGCATGAGAGGGTTAATCTGCTGTCAAGGAATCTGGTGAGCTTTCTCTGACCTTCCTTTCATGCAATTTTTGATAGCTTTCAATGTGGTCACAAAGCTTTTCTCTGAAAGTTGGTGGGATTTCCTTTTTGGCAGAAATGCGTAAGGATCCCATTACCTCACTATTTTATGGGTTCAGAGGACTTTTGAGAGGAATGCTTCTGACAGCAAGTGAAATTCTTGATGAGACAGCTCAAATGGGCCAAGGAATTTCCAAGTAAAGCGAAATATGTTTGCAAAGGGAGTTTACTGCTCCATTATCTGCAGAGCCTGCTTAGTGGGAATGTTGTTTAATGAGAAAGTCAAACAGAAGCACTGATTTTGAACTGAATAGGTGAGTAAATGCTTGCTTGACACCAGGGTTTTTTTTTTTTGCAGAGAGGAGCCAGGAGACCAGGTCTACTATGATTCTTTCTCTTCCAAGTTCAGTGCAACACATGTTCTGGTTAGCATCAAATTTTACGTTGCATTGCTTTATATGTAATACTAAATATATGATTGGCTAAAACTCCTCCACCAAAGAGCAGAACAGTAGCCAATGCAATACTAGTAAAGAAGCAAAGACCTAGGATATTTTTATTTGATCTTTTAGTTTTGGGGTTTTTTACAGAGTGGATTGTGGATATGTGTTTCTCTTCTTCTCTTTCAAAAATACTAGTGTTTCTCTGTTTAAAGCAAAGCAATGTTCAATGTGGCTATTTTCCACAGAGTTACAGTTTGAGTATCAAAATACGTAAACAGTATCTGCTTAATTATAAAATAAAAGAAAGATTATAAAATTCATAGATTGAACAAATTGGTTGTTAAAAAACAATTAGGGGTGAAGTTTTAGGAAATGAGCTCTTAAAACCAAAAATTGATCATAACAAAAAAAGTTAGCTAAATAGCCAATAACATATTTGAAACATATTGAAAATCTCTGGTATCATACGTTTCAAGAATATCTAAAATAAAAAACAGATGCTGAGGGCTCCAGCTCACTTAGAATCAAATATTTTCAGTCTTTTCCTAAACCATTGAAGGAAAATGGGAGGAGGTAGGAGTTGCTTAGCTTGTAGGAAAAGCAGAGATCACATCCTCTCGCTCTTCACAGTGATTAAATGTTTTCTGTGGGTTTTAATTAAAGGTCTGTTTCGAACAGATTTGAGATATTCAGTGTCACGGAGCTTCTCTCATCCATTGTTTAAAAAATAAGGGTATTTACTTCATGGAGTAAATGAGTGTCAAAACCTGCAGTTTAAGTGCTTAGCTTCTGTAGCAGCTGAAGATAAGAGAGAAGACAAAATATTTTGAAGTCTGAAGTGAGACACAAAGCTTGATTCAACTGATCTGAAAGCAATTCAGGACTCCTGAATGAATTAAAATATCTTGTTTATTTTTCTCAGAAATAGAGAAAAGCTGCATTTTAAGGATGTTGCTCACCATTTTTTTTTTTTTTTTTTCCTTTTCCCTTTTGTCTGGGATTGTTTTCATTTTTTCTGGAAGCAATTTTGAAAGCAAATACTCCTCAGTGCCTACAAATCCCAGGAAACCTGTCATTAATGGCTCCTTCAAGAAGTGAACTTGAAGATACCAAAAGCCTTTTGAGCTGTTTGGTCTTCAAATTAGGGGATTTTTTGAAGATGCTTCTCCATAAATGCTCCTAATGTTATAAATTTAAGANAGTTATTTTCGCAGGCAGGATGGTGGGCCTCTTCCTTGCAGTTATCAGTTCCTGCTAAGCCAGTAAAGTTTTAACCAGATAGGGTTAAGTTTGTTTATTCTCATGCCCTGCGGTTTGACCTCTATACAATCCCTTCTATATTTGAGTTTCAATTCCTGATGAACAAACATGTAGTTATTATCTATCACACTAAGATTTTGGATTATTTTTTGTAGCTACATTTGAGCTTGCTAACTTGAAGTCATAATGAGAATAGTTCTGCAACTCCAGCAGTGTTTTCCATTGCATTCTTCAAAAAGCTGAACCCAGAAAAGTCTTCAGGTTCACATATTTTTTTTATGTGCCCCACTAGACATGTGCAGAGAGGGAAAAGAAAGCCTGTTCAGAATGAAAAATTTTCTGCAACCTAATCAGTCTTAATATTCACCAGAGTTACCTGTTTTAATCATCACCCACTTTTGGTACTGTCTGCGTAAACAAATTCAAGAAAATATCAACAAATCCTCCTCTCTAAAAAGGTAAAATTCTCCTATCCTACTTCCCAGGTCTGTGCTGCATACAAACACACTCCTGGCTTTGCATCCTTACACTTCCCTGCGCGGTCATGGCTCCTGACTGGGCACCTGGTAGGAGTTCGTGGGCCACAGTGAGACCAGAAGAAGAAAGTTTTGTCTTTTAAAGGCCTTAGGTGCCTACACGTGTGCTGGCAGCTCTCATGCGGGGGCTTGGGATGTGCTGGGATGTATTTAGACCATGACTAGAGGCTCTATCCCATAGCTCAGCAGTGAAGTCTAGGGAAGGTCTTGAACCATTATATAAGGCTCCTTCTGTATATGTATAGGACTTGTATGTCTTGTCAGCCATTCCCAATGACATGGGAAATACAGACCTCCTACTTTCAAGGAGATGTTTTAAATTATGTCCAGGAGATCAAGGCATTACAATATGAGGCGTTTAATAGATGTATGGAATGAATAAATAAATAATCCCAGTACATGAAGAAGACAGTGATATAGGGCTTCTAATACAGCCTCATTGTACTTAAGTGGCTTCCATACATTGCATATTAACATTGTAACCAAATGTGATATGAAGCTTCCATCCATGTCTGTGGTATTTTAAAAATCTCATAAGGGTGCATGTTAAAATTGAATCCTCTACATTTTGTTAAATATTATGGGATGCTCTCTTGATGCAAGATTACAACCACTTTATTCAGTAAGGGTGGTTGGGTTGTGCGTTTTTTTTTTTTCCTAAAGCAGTTTTACAATGCAGATAAGGTGAACCCTCTGTCCTTATAATATGCTAATTAAGTGCATTTATGTCTTGGGTAAAAGATGTGGTGGTATGGTGATGAATAAGAACTTTAAACACATATGACACCTCGTTAAAATGTAATTTTCACATCATAAATCTAAAGTCTTTTCTTTGACAGCTGAGTAATGTGTATAGTGGGCAAAAGATCTTGAACCTTTCAAAGCTGTCACGTGCTAATAGGTAGCTGAAAGTGGCTTCCTGCAAGACTCACCTTTAACATCCTGCATCCTTGCCTGGGCACTGCGTCAAAAGGGCAGCCAAATCTTGAATCCCACAGGATATGAGCTGTCATTGCTTCCAAGATCCCATTGTGATAAGCCACACTGTGTCACTGAGGCTGAATTCAGACTTCATGGTAAAAGTCTAGCTGAACGTTTTTGATGAACAGCTTCTTCTGACAGACAAGGACCATTGTCAGGGAGGCACTGAGTGTTTAATTGCAGCTTCTCCTGTGTTTTTATTTTCCAGTTACTTCCCTCCCATCTAGGAGCATTGCTAGCTCTTTCACTCCTATTCCTCTTCATTGCTTACAGTGACAGCTGCTGGTTGCACAGTTTCAGAGAGATCAGAACTTCCTTTCAGCAGCCTCTGCTAAACACATATCATGACTGGGACCTTGGCTTTTGTCCTCTAATGTTTGTGTATATATGTATATATGTAAATATTCTGTGTATATTTCAGTACCTTTTTTCTATTTAAGATTAAAACATGTCTAAGCTTGGAGGTGAAGAAAGCAGCACAGAGACTCTTCATCTTTTGTAACGAAGCTGGCATCTCAACCTACGTTTGCTGGCCGGTTGGTACCTTAAGGTCAGAAGGACATAAGGACCTGAGGTATACTGGGATCGAAAATTGTTTTGTCCCCATTTTGAGGCCTGATCTGTCTCCTGATTTTTATCCTGTTTCAAATGTTCTCTCTTTGTAAAGCAGCATTAGATTAAGAAATGAGAAAAAAGTATCATAGCACTTGACAGTTTTCTGAAATTGGGGATTTCAGCTTTTTGTCAGGAAAGCTGGAGTTTGAGCTCTTTCTTCTATCTTCTGACAAAAGATCCTTCAAAAGTGCAAGATTCCTAAGCTTCAAAAGGTTCTCTTTGTGAAACATTTCATAAATATTAATACTGTTTGGTTAGAACTGCAGGAGTATCTTCAATGTCTCTCCAGTATGAATAAATGTGTAGTTGCTTCCTCCTCCTAAATAAAAATGTGCTTCTCTCAGTAGGGCCCTGGAACAGGAGACAGCCTTACCAAACAGAGGTGAAGGAGCCCTCCTTTTTCTTGAGTCAATACTCCTACTATGACACATCAATTTGAGCCAGTCTGAGAAAATGGTACAGCAAACCTAACCCATCTGGGAGCTAAACCAGGAAATTAATGTATCTTCTTTGGAGATCAGTTGTTACCACTGCATCTCAAACATGAATCTGCTGTAAGACCTTTATAACGTGAAGTAACATCCAGTCATCCAGTACCGATGGGCTGGGGTCCTGTTCATGTGGGCTTGCAAGTGAGTGCTTGAGGACTGGGAAGGTGTGCAGCCAGGACGGTTGGAAAGACAGCAAGACACAAAATGATTAAGCTAAACTTCACTGTCCAGCTTCAAAACAAAAAGACGCCAGAAATTTCAGTACTTCATAATCCTGTCAAATACCAGAAGGGGGAAAGCTCCTTGCCAAGACCATGTCTGAAAAGCTGAGGTGGCTGTTCCTGACAGCAAGCACGGGATGTAATGCTGAAGATAGCATGGAGATTGCGTAGGGAAAAAAACATTAAATGTCTAAAAAGGATAGCAACTTTTATGCAGCAAGGTCTTTGACTTGAAGACTTGGAGTTGTGATGAATTGTTCTTCCATTAAGTTCAAGACCACTGACTTGTCCCATTGACATGCACCATGACTTATCAGTCTAATGCAAATACTTTGCACCAAACTCAGCTATGAATAGTCCAGCCCTTTGGGTCTGAGCTGGTTTCCAGAAGCAGGGAGCAAGAGGTGGCATGTAGCAAGTGTCTCAGGCCACTTTTTGCAGGAGGAAAGGATTGCATCATATACTAGAGACGGCTTTTGAGTATTGAATTTTTACCCTTTTTTTTTAGTGAATGCATCATTTCTCTCTTGGTCAGCAGAGTTTGCTGGTTTGTGTGCGGCAGTGGGAGTCCGCACAGGGTTGAGGGTTTAGCCCAGCAAGAGATTCCAGGATGTTCCATTTTTGAGATGTTGCTAACTCCCCTCCCACCTCAAAACAGGATTGTAACCTGCCAAGCTTCCTCTCAAAGCATTACTCTCTCAGGTAATGATTACATGAATCTCAGATAAAGATTATATTTGTGCACCTGATTCCTCAAGGCTGGCCCTATGTGATGCAAACACCTCTTCACAGCAGCTCTGCTGTGGCCTGGATGCAGAGCCATTTGCCTAGTTTGGGACATGGGGTCCCAGATACTTTTTTCATGTGCCAGCTTGATCTTTTGCTACTGTGATTTTAAAATGAGCAGCCTATATTCCCACTCCTCACTGAAAATACCACCACCGTGGCAGTTTATGGGTCTAGATCACTCTCCTCACTTGTCTACCACTGATTGTGTTTGTTCTGGAAGCAGCTACTGTAATATATTTAGAAGCACTTATTAAGACTCATCTCCTGAAGTCTAGTTCAATGTTGCTAATTAACTTCGTCAATACCACCAGCACTTTGCAGTGCTGCTGTGCCAGGTTTTCTCTCTTTTTCATAACCAGTAAAGCAGATGTGAATGCCCTCCTATATTCTGCTTAGGAGTCAAAGCAAGCAGATTACACATTGGATGCCCTTCTGGCCTTGATACTCTAGTTAAAGAGATGTAAAAAGCTCATTGGGAATAGGTTACGGAAGTACTGAACCTTTACAGAGAGGCTTTACAGAGCCTTCCCTTGAACTCAAGAAGTTGTGGTGATGGCTTTAACATTTCCTTACACATGTAGCACCAAGTCAACTTTCTAGACACCTAAGGTATGAGTGCTGATAAAAAGTACGCAAAGTGTACATGAGGAAGTGAAGAATCAACCTTACCCTAGGAAATCCAGACGAACCCTCATAGTAAGGTTGGATTTGATGGGCTGCTTATGAGAAGGGAATTTAGGTTCTAGGTACAAGAAGAATCTTGGTAGCTAATGTGAAGATGTTCCGGTAGAAATGGGACGAGTTGCAAAGGGCTGTAATATATCAGCAACCTGGCAGGGCAAGACAGGTAGATCCCAGAAAAAAAGATACTATAGGCACTTCGAGGCATGCCTTCTCCAGGTGTATTTTGGCACTAGTAACAATGCTAAATTAAAAGAGTTGGGTTGTGAAAAAAACAATAAGAAAACCGTCCATTTCTGTTGGGTGAGTCTGCTAGGTGTTCATGAGTAATGGTTGACATTATGAAAAAGTTTCAGGGACAAAATCCCAAAGTTCCTGAAGAGTATAATCTCAGCCATTATTCAGAAAAGTCCTCTGAGATTGTAGAGTTTGGACTAGGGGCTTCAAGAACAAATCCACAGTGAATTTCTGTTTGCCCTGGAAAGAATTGCATTTTGCCAGTGAGTGGCTTTTTGACCTCCTGATTCATGTCAAAAGCAACTGAAGAGGATATATAAATATAAATTGTAAGCTGGAACAAATAGTGAATATTATATGAATCCAAATCACAATACCTGTCCTACATTTTTACATTGAAAATATTTTTTAAAGGATATGCGCATGATTGAAGGGCAAAGCAGATGATGAAGGCTTAGGTGAAAGAGATGCATCCATTAAAACAATGTAGCAATTGTTCACTGTAACAGGATTTCTGCACTGTAAATAGGATTTTTGTTGATTAAAATGTACTGAGAGAAAACGGAACTTAAAGCAAATTTCACTGAAACATAGGATTCAGTTTAGAAAGACTGGCACTGAATAAGCAAAATGAGTGTTTTGTGTTACCCAGTTCCTTGATTCTGTGTTCTCACAAAAGAACACAAGTACCAGCTGTTTGAGACTCAAAAGGGGGAAGAAAAACACAGCAAAGAAACATCAGAGCTGAAAACTATAGAAGTAATACACTAGCCATGACAGAAGATTGGAAAATCAGCTGCCTTTATACCAGTCTGAGCTGCTTTACTGGGATGCCATTCGTGCTTCCCTCAAATAGCTCATAAATTAACACAGCCACTGGAGAGATGAAGCATTAGGCAGCTCTGCAATTCTTTTTCATCTGTGAATGTTTAGGACAGAGACATGGAAAGGGCCATTTGTGTGCTGCAGGAAGAGAGAGAAAATACAGGCAGCATCAACTGTATGTCATCAGAGCATAAGTATTTAGTCCATTCACATAGTCTGTCCAACATTTTGTGTGGAAGAGAGCTTTTGTGAGCCCATGTAGTGGTCTCAAATTCAGTTGCTTCTCTGACTATGTTAAATTATTCCCTTCTCTGAGGTATGCATGAAGGATGCTGTGGCTTGATAAGGTCAGTCAGCCTGAATTCATGTGATGTTTTTGTATTCTTGTACTGCTGAATTATGTAAGTGACTGGTAATGTTAATGTGCATACTAAGGCTCCAGAGGAGGGAAAAATTGAGGGAAAGCTGCATGGAGAAGAAAAAAAGGGGATTTTTAAAATTTCTTTTTATTTTAAGATGAGGCAATAAAATATATTTGCTTGACAGGAGCATATGTATACACCAAGGGACTTAGAGCAATTAATATTTTTAGCCTTCTCCACATAAGTGCCTGCTTTTCTCACTGGACAGTGAAAGCCAAGTATTTTCTTGGTGCAATATTGAGTGTGCTACAAGTTATTCACAAGGTATACCCTTGAAGTGACTGGAACAGATTCTATTCATAAAAGTGTTGTGCTTTTCACCACAGCAAGTATCAGGATGAGTGAGAAACGCGAGCACCAAAAAATCAAGCCAAGATGGAAAGTGCTAGGGAAGGTTCCTGGTCAATTTGTAAAGTTTAAGGTGAAGATGTTGGGAGAGACACCTCTGCCTGGTGCCTTGCTTGTAAATGTAAGCTTTCTTTATAGGTAAACAAAGTCTCCTCCTGAGCTCTGTGGGAAATAAATGAAGCTTTTGGGTAGCCTAAAACTGCTTACTCAGGACATGGTGTGTTGTATAGAGTTGTTGGAATATGCTCTTTTCATATAAATGAGTTTAAATTGACTCTGGTATGAAGAGTAGAACAGGGAATTAAATTAAATTACTAGATTTTTTAAGACCAGAAGGGATCATTAGCTCATTTAGTCTGACCTCTGTAATGCATTTGATTGCATTTTATCTGCTTTCTGAGCCTAATGACTTGACTCTAACTAAAGCGTACCTTCCAGAAAGGCACCCAGATAATCAGTGCATCACTTCATGGAGTGCTTTTCTTAGGTGGATATTCTCTCCAAGTGTTAAAGAGGTAAAATATTCCCATTATAAATGTTTTAGTTGTCCTACCTGGTCAGCAAGTCCCTGTGCCTTTTTGCATCACATGTAAAAAGTAAAAAATGTGCTTCTTCAAGTGCACTCTTTGCACCTAGCTCAGATGGTGCTTGGGAGGTTGCCTTCTGTGGGAGTTACTCATAGATCCGAGTTTTGAGGTTTTTTTAAAGATGTCAGAAATTTGTTATGCGTAACGGGAAATTCCTGAATAGACTGAGAAAGCAAGTAATTCACTAGCTACAGGAAAACAGCTTTCAGGGCACTAAATCCAAGAAACCCCTCTACTTTCAGATGTATACTTTATGATGGGTGTCACTAAATGTGTCTGTAAACTCTGCTTTTTAATTACAGAAAAATTACCAGTCTGCTGAGCTTGCATGCTGCTCTCATAATGCCACTTCCATTTTTATTTGAACCAGGGTGGTAGGGAGTGACATTTACACCTTGGAGTTTGTCATGAAATTCTAATTTTCTTGTTGATGAGAACATCTGTCCATTGCAAAAGCCAAAATCTCATTCCAACAGTTGTTCCATAAGGTTTTGGAAGATTTAATTCCAAATGGGTTTACTATTTGTTGGGTTTTTTTTGGTTTGTTTTTTTTTGTGTTTTTTTTTTTTTTTTTTGTTGTTGTTGTTGTTTCTCACCCTCTTTTTAAAGAAGCCTGTGTTTAGATTGGGTGAAAAAGGTGATGATGCAAGGAAGTGAGCTGTAGACAATACAAGGAGCACTTTTGTAAATAACCATTAATTGCCTTATGAGGATTTTTACAACAGTTTTTAGTTGTTTTTGTGGTTTTTTTTTTTTTACATCAATGTAAATCTACCCAAGAGAGTATATTTAGATTAGACGTAGGAAAGAAGATTTTCCCTGTGAGAGTGCTGAGGTGCTGGAACAGGTTGCCCAGAGACGTTGTGAATGCCTCATCACTGGCAGCATTCAAGGCTAGGTTGGATGAGGCTTGGAGCAACCTGGTATTTCCCCATGGGAAGGGGGTTGGAACTAAGTAATCCGTAAGGTCCCTTCCAACTAGCAGAATCATAGAATGGTAAGGCTTGCAAGAGACCTCCAGAGATCATCCAGTCCTACGGCCCTGAAGAAGCAGGTTCACCTAGATCAGTTCACACAGGAACACATCCAATTGGGTTTTGAAAGCCTCCGGAGAAGGAGACTCCACACCCTCTCTGGGTAGCTTGTGTCAGGGCTCTCCTTACAGGAAACAAGTTTTCCTCATGTTTCACTGTGTGGTGGTTTAGCCCAATATCCACCCAGTCATTAAATCACTCCCCCTCCTAAAATGGACAGGAGAGAGAGAGAAATATAACAAACAGCTTGTGAGTTAAAGACAGAGATATCACTCAGCAATTAGCATCACGGGCAAAACAGACTCAACTTAGGGAGAATAAAAGGTTTGATTTATTAAGGAAATAATAAGAGCAGGGAGATGAGAAATAAAACATCTTAAAAACACTTCCCCCCCACCCCTCCTCTTCTTGAGACTCCCTTTCTTTTCCTCACTCAGCAGCGCAGGGGATGGGGGTTGGGGAATGTGGTCAGTTCATTACAGTTGGACTTTGCCGCTGCTTCTTCTCAGGGGGAGGGCTCATCACACTGCTACAGTGTGGGGTCCCTCCCACGAGAGACAGTCCCTCACAAACTCCTCTGGTGTGGTTCCTTCCCATGGGCTGCAGCTCCTCAAAAACTGCTCCAGCATGGGGCCTCCCATGGGGGCAGCTCCTCCCACACTGCCTCAGCATAGGTCATCCACAGGGAAAACAGTCCTTCAGGGACAGACTGCTCCAGCCTGGGTCCCTCATGGGATCACAAGTCCTGACAGCAAACCTGCTCTGGTGTGGGCACCTCCCCCACGAACTCCCAGGTCCTGCCAGGAACTTGCTCCAGGATGAACTTCTTAATGGAGTCACGGCCTCCCTCAGGCATCCATCTGCTCCGGCATGGGCTCCTCCACGGGTTGTGAGTGGGTCTCTGATTCCTGGTGGTCTGCTGTGGACTTCAGGAGTACAACTTACATGGTCCTCACCACGTATCACAGGGGAGCATTTACAGTGCCTAAGCACCCTCCTCCCTTTTCCTTCTCCTCTGACGTTGGTGTCTGCAGAGATGTTTTCACATCCTCACTCCCTGTTGCTGCTGCAGTTTTGCAACTGCAACTTCTTCTCAAATATGTTATTCACAGAGGCGTTACCTCCATCACTAATTGGCCAGGCCTGGGTCAGGTGCAGGGTCCAGATTAGAATTGACTGGCCCTAACCCTTTCAGATATAGGGGAAGCTTCCGGTAACTATTTTGCTTAAAGTGGCCACCACTGTAGCCTCCCTACTACCAAAAAACTGGCTCAAGCAAAATCACTGCAAAATGGAACTTCCTGTGTTCCAGATTGTGCCTTTTGTCCTAACACTGGGCACCACAGAAAAAAGACTCAACTCATCCTCTTGACACCTGCCCTTCAGGTATTTGTAAGTTTGATAAGGTCCCCTCTGAGTCTGCTCTTCTCCAGGCTCAACAGCCACAGGTCTCGCAGCCTTTCCTGATAAGAAAGGTATTCCAGTCACCTGATCATCTTGGTAACTCTGTGTTGGACTCTCTCCGGAAGTTCTCTGTCCCTCTTGAGCTGCATAGCCCAAAACTGGACACAGGACTCCAGATGAGGCCTCAACAGGGCAGAGTAGCTGAGGAGAAGAATCTCCCTCAACCTACTGGCCACACTCTTCTTGATGCAACCCAGAATGCCATTGGCCTTCTTGGTCATGAGGGCACATTGCATGTTTAGTTTATTATCAACCAGGACTTCCAGGTCTCTCTCTACAGAGCTGCTCTCTAGTAGGTGAACCCCCAGCCTGTACTGGTACATGGGGTTGTTCCTGCCCAGGTGCAGGACTCATGAGGTTCCTCTCTGCGCAACTCTCAAGCTGGTTGAGATCCCACTGAATGGCAGCAAAGCCTGCTGATAAATCAGACAGTCTTCCCAGCTTGGTGTCATCATCAGTGAACATGCTGAGGGTACACTCTGTCCCCTCATCCAGGTCATTGATGAAGATGTTGAACAAGACTTGCCCCAGAATCAAGAACTCCACTGGCCACAGACCTCCAACTTGATTCCATGCCACTTATCACCACTCTCTAGGCTCTGTCATTCAGACAGTTCTTGATCCACCTCGCCATCCACTCAACCAAGCCACGCTGTCTGAGCTTTCTGATGAGGATGTTATGGGAGACAGTGTCAAAAGCCTTACTGAAGTCAAGATAGATGCCATCCGCTACTCTCCCCTTACTAGTCAGCCTATTATGCCCTCATAGAAGGCCATCAGGTTGGTCAAGTAGGAATTCCTCTTGGTGAGCCCATCTTGACTGCTCCTGATAACTGTCTTTTCCTTCATGTGTTTAGAGATAGCATCAAACCATTCTATGATTCTGTGACAAAACATGCTAGGAAATTCTATTGGAAAGAAGCTGTCATTTTCTTAGTAGGTAACTCTGAATTGGCTGCACTAAAAAAATGTCTTAATTCAAATTGAAGTATTATGTTGTTAGTTTATAATATTTTTTTTCTTCTAACATCATGTTTTGTGATATTGTGATATTTTGGATAAATTTTACCTCCAGGCATTTCTTTTTGGTTATTGACCACCTGAGAGAGACTTTTCAAAAGCAACCTAGACAGATTTGTGTGCAACCTGCCCTAGGTAGATCTGCTTCAGCAGGGAGATTCGACTAGATTGATCTCTAGATATCCATTCCAACCCCTACCATTCTCTGATTCTGTAAGTGATTTATCAGGGCTGTGGCTTCATTAAATTAAGCACCGTGATAGTGGACATTTTACTATCCCACATTTTCATTGGAGAGAGGAAACCTTAAAATGGACATGTATCAAGGAAGGCTAGGGAAGTCCTCATTTCTGTTTATAGTGTCATTTGTGACCTGAAGTATGTTTTGGAAATCATTACCACAGCATAGTTGATGACAATGTATGCATCACCTCTAACCAAAGAAAAGACACCCAAATTAGCCAAAATTACTCCAAAATATCTTTGGGGCTGGTTGGTATAGGGTAGTGCAAATTGAAGTTTTGCGCTGCTAATTGCCATGCAATGTTATTTGCACGTTGAAGGTGGTAAGCATTGCCTTGCTGAACCCTGGCCTTGATGTGTTTCATTGAATTTCCTTCTTATGATGACTTCCAGGTTTGGAGTAAATGATGTGAAGAGTTTGTTTCTACAGCTAGTTGACATTTATCAATGATGAATGTCTTTCCTTTAATGAATAGATCCAGAGCTTTAAAAGCTGTTCTTCTCCAGATTAAGGTTTTGTTACAGTGACCTTACTGTCCTCTACTTACTCTGATTTAAAAGCTGATTTGGATATCTAAAAGGAATAATCATTAAAAATATTGCATGCATTTCTTGAATTCCTCTTCCCTGGAAGCCTTGTGGATACACAAGCAGCAGACATAGGCTTGTGCATTTCTGATGTTTATCCACAACTTGCTGACATTTTTAAATGTGATTCTTGCATCTGTGCCTGGACTTTAGGGACTTCATTTAGCGTCATTCATTTAGCCTTATTCCTCCAAAATAACTTTGCAATGTGACTTATTTCCTTGCTGGAGAGGCTTAGAGGAGCCTGATGTACTTTCTTTGACATGGAGATGAGTATCTTTCGAGGGAACATATCAACTAGTTTTTTTGAGACGTTTTCAGCTACTAAGTAGCTCAGGGCTGGCCAAGAATGCCCACACACTGCATCTTGTCTTGTCACAGAGGTTGCCTGTTAGCCTTTTAAATTGTGTCAAAATTGTTTGAGGCTATTGATGTCCATCAGGGAGCCAACGAAAATGCAAGGTTCTTGGCTATCTGCAGATGAGGCCTTTAAACAGTATAGTTTGAAGATGGACCTAGCAAAGGGCCAGGGATGCCAACAGAGTCTCTGTGTATCACAGAGCTGCCAGTAATAATAATAATGTATGTCCAGTAGACCTCCACTATTCCTTTCCAGGTATTTTTTTTAATGAAGTCAAACTGTTTTCTAATAACCATGTAAAAGGAGAGATGTTAGCAAGGTGAGAGAAGGGCTTAGATGGCATTTATTTCCACCCAGAAACCATGAGAAAGCAAACCATTATTTTTGCCTGAAATTAGAAAAAAGAAGGAAGATTGTCAAGTTTTATGAAATCTCTTAAAATGTATTGCAGAGTCTCTACCCTATTACTAAAGGTGGCACTTCCTATAGTTGACATGACTCATTGGAGAGATGTCCTTGAGTCTTTCAGTAAAAGTATTTGCTTGGTTTTTTGTTTGTTTAGAAACCCGTAAGAAAGTCCTTTGGATGTTTCTATACAAGCTGTTGATGTTATCTTGTCCCCTCAATATCTTTGTAGATTTCAACTGTCATTGATTCTGAAGATCTGTTTTACCTATCCTGGGCTTGTCACTCTTCTACTACAAGAGATTGATCATTTTTTTTTTTTTTTTTTTTAATTATTATTTCCCATTTAACAGTAAAACTGAGTGATGTTCTATTCTGAACTGAGTCTCCAAGGAATGCAACTGTTTCTCATAAACAGGAAAGAAAGTAATTAAATTTTAATTATTTTTCCCGTTTGCCCAAATATCTTCACACAGTACAAATTAAATAAAATTATTTAACCATGACAAACACTTCTGCCAATTAATCCCTGGGAAGTGAAGCTGGAAAATGTATGCCACACACATGCAGGCAGTCACACACAGATGCCTAGAAAAAGGAAACCCAAAGGAGTCTAAGACAAGTATGAGTTAACCAGCCCAACAGAGCTGCAAATGGGAGTTTGATAGTGATGTCAGTCTGCAAGTTGATCTGAGCCCTTTGCGGCTCTCCGTCTGATACTCTGAAGAATCTTTTTCTCTTCTGACTTAATAGCTAAAGATTAATTGAAGTTCAAGAACTCAGTATTTTTACTAGCCTTTATACTGAAATTTAAGATGGGTAATTTAACTGTTAATTGATATTTTTTTCTTCAGTTTGAGTTTTTTTAATATGAACATATTTTTATCTTGGCTGTGCTTGGGTTTCCTGAATTACAGACAAGATTACCAAGAGATATTCATTAGACAAATGTGTTTATTAACAACATGAAGATTGTTGAGCCAAATGCCTGAAAACTGGATCTGGTTATTAGAAAAGAAAATCTCTCAGGCACTTTCAAAGTATTACAAAAAGAATTCATCTTGTGTATCTGGATTTTAATATACCTGGTTTCATTATCTATTGAAAAACTGGTCCTTATATGGACAGTGCCTTAAGGTCAAAGCTAACCTCAATTTCATCAGATCAAAAAACCGTGCTTGAAGTCAATGGCTGTGTCCCATGGAAGCAACTCTTCTCCACAAAGACCTCATGTCATTTCTATAGGGAGAGTCCCATGCTCAGGCTTCTAGAATGCCTGCAATATGGTTTCTGCCTTGGTAAAAGCTATACTTGCATCTCTGAGATGTTTATTTTGGCCTATTTGGTATTTAGACTTCATCTTTTAATAGCTGAAATCAAACAGAGCATAGAGTCATCCCAACCTACTGCTGGAGGAAGTACTACTGGCAGTAAGACATACACATTGTGAAGATATATAGTTATATGTGGGTCCATGTGTATATGTATAGATAGATATTTACACATTGATCAGATACATTTGAAAAAGTAGGATTTGCAAGTTGTCTCAGTTGCCAAGGTGATTTAATCAATGTCCCGGTTTGAGCTAGGTTACAGTTAATTCCCGTGAGAAACCAGGAAAGAGTACAAATTGAACAGCTGACCCAGGTTGGCCTGCAGGTATTCCATACCATCCCAACGTCATGCCCAGTATACAGGTGGGGGCTAGCCGGAAGAAGCTCTCTTCTGGGGTTGTGGTTTCTCTGTCGCTGGTCCGGAGCGGTCGCTTAGGTTGGGTCCCGGGTGGTGAGCAACTCACCAGTTTTCTTTGTAATATCCCCTTATCTTTGTTATAGTTGTTCCTCTTCAACTTTCCCCTAGTAAATTGTTCTTATTTCAACTTACACAGGCTCTTTTATTTTTTTTTCTACTGGGAAGAGGAGGAGTCGCAGGGTTTTTTTTCCCCTTTGCTTTGGCTGGGCAAAACCACAATAACTAAATATACATTTATTCTCACAGAAAACAGGGACATACTTGGTAGATTTATCAAGGAAGGGTTTTTTTCTCCTAGAATGAAGCTTTCCCCAGCAATGCACATTTTCTGACAGATACAGGCATTTGATAGGCTTCCCTGACTTTACTCAGACATCAAGGTGTTATGCATACATAATGAATTTGATTCCACATATCAATAATACAGTACAAATACAATATAGGGAATCAATATATTTCAATCTCTTTACCTATTTTAGTGTAATGATAGAACCATTTGGGTTTGAGAAGATCTTTAAGAACATTCAGTCCAACCATTAACCCAGTGCTGCCAAGTTCACCACTAAACCATGTCCCTAAGCATCACGTCTACATGTCTTTTAAATACCTTAATGGATGGACACTCATTTGCTTCCCTAGGCAGCCTGTTCCAGTGACTGGAAACCCTTTCAGTGAAGAAATTTTTCCTACTATCCAATCTGAACCTCCCCTGGTGCAACTTCAGGCAATTTCCTCTCATCCTATTACTTGTTACTTGGGAGAAGAGACCAACTCCCGCCTCACCATAACCTTTTTTAATGTAGCTGTATAGAGTGATGAAGTCTCCCTTCAGCCTCCTTTTCTCTAGACCAAACAACCTGAGTTCCCTCAGTCACTCCTCATAAGACTTATTCTTTGGACTCTTCATCAGCTTTGCTGCTCGTCTCTGCACACGCTCCAGCACCTCAATGTCCTCCGTGTAGCGGGGGCCCCAGAACTGAACACAGTATTCAAGATACAACCTCACCAGCATTGAGTACAAGGAGACAATCTCTTGATTCTGCTGGTCACTCTATTCCTGATACAAAGCCAGGATGGCACTGGCCTTCTTGGGCACACTACTGGCTCTTGTTCCAACCATCAAACAACACCTCCAGACAACTTTCCAGACGGTCATCCCTAAGCCTGCATTGTTGCATGGGATTGTTGTGGCCCAAGTGCAGAACCTCATGCAATTGGCCTTGACTCATCAATCCAGCCTGGACAAGCCCCTCTGAAGAGTCTTCCTGCTGTCAAGCAGATCAACAGTCCAGCCAAAATTGGTGTCAAATGCTAGCTTACTGAGTGTGCAGTTCCTTGGATTCTCCTTCCAGGCCTTTTTACAGATGGTTGTCACATTTTCTAACTTCCTGCTAACTGAGACTTTCCTAGTTAGCCAGGACTAATGATAAATAATGGAATGTGGTTTGGTGAGCACTTCCACCAGCTCCTTCAGTATTCTTGGGTGGATACCATCCTCCTGATAGACCTGTGTGTGTCTAAGTGGTGTAGCAACTCACTAACCATTTGCCCTGGGATTATGGGGGCTTCATTCTACTCCATGTCCCTGCCTTCCAGCTCAGGGGCCTGAGTATCCAGAGAAAAAACGATTTTACTATTAAAGACTGAGGCAAAGAATGCATTAAATACCTCAGCCTTCTCTTTGTCCTCTGTTACTGTGTTCCCCCCCACATTGGCTAAAGACTAAGATTCTCTTTAGCCCTTCTTCTGTTATGAATGCATTTATAAAAGCTTTTTAATTATCTTTTATGGCAGCAGTCAGATCAAGTTCTAATGAGGCTTTAGCCCTTCTAATTTTCTATCTACATAACATCATGACATCCTTGTAGTCATCCTGAGTTGCCTGTCCCTTCTTTCAGAGATTACAAACTCTTTTTTTTTTTTTTTCCTGAATTCCAGCCAAAGTTCTCTGTCCAGTTAGGATGTTAATATTCCTCTGTGTCTCATCACATGGGGACAGCCTGCTCCTGCACCTTTAAGATTTCAGTCTGGAAGGATGTACAGCGTTTCTGGACTCCTTTGCCTTTCAGGACTGCCTCCTAGTACAATCCTTTAGGCAAGACTATTTGGGCTTTGGTAGAGTAGCAAAGGTCCTTGGTTCTGTTGAACAACATCAGATGGCCAACACTAGTCTTAATGGGAAAGGAAAAATGCCTGAAACAAATGAAAGTAAGGGAGTAAGACTGTGAGAGAATGTACGGGTTTTCTGAATTGGGCAATTTTCCAGTGGTTTGCTGTGAAGCAAAGACTCGGTTCTTACTGACAATGTTAGACTGTCTTGGTTTATTAGGCAGTAGTTTCCAACCTCTGATGTTCTCAAGTACAGTCACTGCTTTGAAGAGGAGAGAGCATTAGACTGATGCAGATTTTCTCAAGCAAGAGAGAAGTCATGGAGGTGACAAATGCAGCCAGTTGGGATACCGCTGCTTTCAGCTTCCTCCTCTATTAAAGCTGAAGTTTATTTATACTGCCCTGGGGCTTACGTGGAGAAAATGGTACATTTACACTACCTCATACCTAACAATTGTTAATAGAATGTTTTGAATTTTCTTGGTTGCAAAAGGTACCATTAGATATAAAATAAAAATATTTTCTGGGAACTTATCCTTTTTTCTGTCAGGCAGGTATTAAAACAAACCTTTTGGATGCTCCTGTTGTCATTGGTAATACTAAATTGTTGTTATATTGTTATTTTATTTTTATATTTAACATGGAACATTTTAGTATTACCCAAGGGAAAAAAAATTGTTCTGTGGAAGTGAAAGATTTGGTGCCCCTTGAGTCAACATTGTTTGGAAGTCACAATCCTTTAGAAATTTCATCTTTTTATTCCAGGTCATAAGAAAAGACAGATCCTTGCACATCACAATATCCTTTGGAGGGCAGTTTTTTCTGACCAGCACTGGTCTGGACTCGTATTATGGCCTCTCAGGTCTGCTAGAGCAAAATAGAGCTCTTGATGTTGATTTGAGCCCTGTACCCTAGACTCATTGCATTTTTAGATCAAGCAGAGAAAGTGTGCTTTAGCTGCCTAGAGAGAGTCTGACAGGGAGCATTCCCTGGCCTTTCTAGCCACCCCTGTGTTTATTTTGTGTGTGTCTTATCCTCTGCCCTTAACTGTAGCTCATAACTTTTATCTGCAGCTGGCAAATGTTGAAAAATCTTTGCAGTTCCTGCTGAACTGACCAGGGAAAGTCCTAAGTTTGCTGATAATTGGATAGGAAGATCAGTCACTTATCCTGCATTTTGCCTTGGGAAAATAAAAAGCAGACACACTAAGCAAATCCCTGGGTGACTGATTTATTTATTTGTAATTCTGAGATGGAATCTTTTATCTTCACAGACGTTGTGTTAGGATAGGTATTATAACAATGTCCACTGGTGAGTGCATAGGGAGAAAATCTTCATCTTTCACCCTGGAAGCATTTGCTATCCAAAGTTATCTAGAATTGCCCAGTGTTTAATTCCATACTAAGATGAAGCTGAGCATTTCATCTGTATTGCTGTATGCGAGGGCTGAGGTTCAGCTTCAGGCTTGCGTGGAGGGATTGTCATTAAGCAGGGTTGTATTTTGTGCCAGATTTTGTGATGGTTGGGTGCATCATACTAACAACAAACCAGCAAGAGGAGCTGAGATGTGCATGATGTGGTTGAAAATGTCAAATGCCAGGAGTAGAGGCATGATAGAGAGTTGGCCAGCAGAGCTAACTGTGAATATAGCATTTTTGTTGCCCAGCTAAGCACAGATGAGTGGTTGAAAATTATCCTTGGTGCCTTTCCAAGGTATCACTGAATAATAGGCAGGGATCGATCCAGGCCCTGCATCTTCCTGAGCTGAGCTAAATTTCTTTCTAAATTTTGTGCTTTCCTAGGAACACATGCTGGCTTTTCCACATGATGTCATGGGGCCTTCCTTCTCCAGTGGCAGTCTCTTGAATGCTTGGATGTTCACTTTTTTCAGGCTAAGTCAAACTTTGCATCCTCAGACAGTTGTGATATTTGCTCATTTCAATGCACCTCACAGAAAGCTTACTGCCTGTTCTTTTCTGTCCGTGTTAGTGGTGTATTGATAGTACTTCAAATTGAATTCTGGATCTTTGATCTGAAATTGGGAGATGTGGACCAGATCAAAAAAGGTCTGCTGACGTTAAAGTGTGTCACACTATCACTGTCTGACAGCAGCCTATCCTTTGGTTATACAGACTGCTGATCAGTTCTGATGTTTCAAGTGCATTAATTTTTCAATGACAATTTTCTTAGCTAAAATTTGATCCGTAGGACCAATGACCTCAAATTACACTAATTTCTTCATCTTGGAGACCATTGTAAATGACATTGTTGAAATTCTGGTAGATGATAATCAACTTGCAGAAATTACGATAGAATTGTTAAGTTCTCCTTCGTCCTATGCCCACTGAAAATGTAAGATGCATCAATTCACTGAAATATATTTTTTAGTTCAGAAAAACACCTGAATGACTGATCTTCATAAATAGGATTTAAGACCCTTACCAGCTTCTGGTGGTCAGAGGGTAACACCAAGTATCTTCTCTTCTTCCCATCTCTCCTTTTTTACCGATATACCCCCAGTAGAGAAGCCTACTGACAACTGAGGACAGGCCAACATGGATGAGGTTGTTGCTGGCAGCCCATTGCTGCATTGCAAATCCCTGTGTTGGATTAGAAACCACTGTAATGTGTCAATTTTTGCCTCCCTGCACAGTGGCTTCTTTCCAACTGAATACAGTTCATTACGATTTATGTTGCTGGTCTTGTCCCAGGCTAGAGAAGGCTGGGTCTGCAGCTCACATGGAAGGGTGCAACCCTGCTGAAGGCAATGAAGTTGCAGCCATTTGCACCACTTAAAGATCTGGCCATTTGTCTTGAAACTGTCTTATCATCTCTGCAACCCCAGGGCATGTTTCTCCTTGCTTGCTTAATTGCCAATTTAATCAAAACCTGACGTGCTGTTTCAAATATGATTTCTCCTGCTGAACAGCTCAAGCTGTCACAGGGTTTCTGTGCATGTATCTGGTATACACCATGAACAGCTAAAATGTATGGCTCTAATTCATGGTGCTATGAGTCCAAACAGATTTGAGCTGCCCAGGCACTGTAGCTGTTTAAGGATGTTCCCATTCCCAATTTACCATTAATCTCTGTGCAGGAGGTTGTCTGTAGCAGAGCTGCTAGAATAGAGCTCTTGAGTGCCTGTCTGCTTTCGTGCAAAGTCCAGGAGCCTGACTTTGTTACCAGATCACCAGGGGATCAGGCATCTGAGACTACATTCTGCTTTCTTCTTTTCCTGAGTGCCCTCAGCAAAATACACATTTTCATAGAGACAGACTGTACGTTTTGCTGCCTGAAGCTGAATTTCAGGGCTATCAACTCTAGTGACTGTACTGTTGAGCTCAGTGATGGTTGTACAGAGCCTCAGCCTTTCTGATCCCAGGTTTCTCATTCTGTTTAGAAGTATAAAAATCTTATTGGATTTCTAAATCAAAAGAGAAGCTTAAAAACGGTTCCTGAAGACTTTGAGGCACAGTAAAGAAAAGCCTAAATCCATAGTATTTATTATTTCTTGTGGGGTTTTATTTGCTTTTGTCTTAAAAGTCCTGTGATGAAATCTCTGAATTTTAGGTGTTTCTCCTGATTTGTACATGCTTGAGATAGACACTGAAATGTCTTCTCAGCACCAGCTTTTGAGCAGTGTCATTTCAAGCACCTGACAAACTGAGGCTTTTTCTCAGGTTTCTTTTCTTTTTTTTCCTGCTTATCCCAGGAGCTCTTAAGCTTGTTCCAGTCATTTGTAACCTTTGCAATCAGCTTGACTGCGGTGTCTGAGGAAAACGTGCTTCCCTGCTTATCCAGCTTGTAAAGCAGAACAAGTAGGTATTTGCCCTCAATCCACAGCACAGATATTTTCTTGCCCTCCACTTTTTCTTGGAATGACTCCCATCTTTTGGTCTTACTCCTTAATAAATCTTCTAGTGCTTTTCAAACTCTGTTCATCCTGAACAGAAAGATGCCTTTGTGTCAGATAACATGCAGTTTGCAATCTGGCCTCTCATCTGTATGAAGCTAATTGGTGATTCTTGCAAAGGAAAAGCTTTCAGAAAACTTGCTCCCTGAACATAACGATAGAGGATCGAATGCCCAGGGTCTCCAACCTGCTGTGAAGGTGAGCAAGTCTTGTCCTTTTTGTAGCTGCATCAGAGTTTGTCTCTCTTTTTTTTAAGGGACTTTTTTACCCCCTGTTTACCATCCCTCTGTTCTGTTTGATTTGCCTGGAAACAAAACAACAGCATGATTCCTCAAATCCAGTAACTTGAGGAAGAAACTTCTTCTCTAATTAATTCTTCATCCCTGGAGGGAAGGATGATGAAAGCTTGAACTCCTGCACAAAGAAGTCACCCATGCAAAGGAGCTTAAACTCACTTTGAAATGGATGGCTGGGACAGAAAGCAGTGCAGCCACCTTCCTCAGTGGTGTTCATCTCCATCTGCAGGGGCTGTAGAAAGAAAGTAGACTTTTGGCTGAGACTTGCCTGGGGCTCAGATGGTTTACTTAAGGACTGGTGGCTAGTTTCAGAAAGGTGAGTTTATGCTGCTCTGACATGTCACTGCCACAGTGGGATCACAGCTAACTCCACACTGGAATTATATTAGTTTGTTTAAAGTATCTTTTTTATTTCTTCTATTTAAGTAGATTACGCTGCTCTAAGAATTCCTCTGCACCAAGTGGGCTTGTTTGTAATACAGGTTTCTGAAAATCAAATACTGTCTTCTGTCAGATTCTTGTGTACACACAAGTCTTGCTGTAGTGTTCACTGAGCCATTCAATCAATATTACTTCAGTTGAAACTATCAGGTCAATCAGAGCTGGAATGACTGGTATTATTGTGTAATCAGTCCTTTCCCTGATCCAGGGAAGACGAGCATGTATCCATCGTGCGTTCCTCAGCAATGATAAAGTCCTTACCGTTGCTCAGTGTGAAGCTTTAGGAGCTGTGAATCCTACATTATTTGTATACCTAGTCAGAAATGCTGGTGTTTCTTCTCCTTTGCTTGGGTCATATGAGGGTGAAGGAGGAGCTTCGTGTCACTGACAGACACCAGGTTGGCCCGAGAACTGAAGCTTGAGTTTGTCAGTTCTTTGGTCAAAAGATCATTAACAAAATCAATGCAAGGTTAAGAGTTAGCCTGTTAGAGGAAATGAGATAGTGGTCAGGTCTAAGATATATGACTATGTAAATCTGCACTTTCATTAAAGCAACAAAGGGGTTGTCACTTTAAAGGGGAAAAAAAAATATTTATCTTGCATTGAGGTGTTGGATGGGTGATGGAACATATGTATGACCAAGGACAATTCGAATATTGTCTCTTGCAAAGGAAAACATTCAGAACTAAAGATGGATATTAAAATTTATAGCAGCATATTTCACTGCAAAGAGCAGCAGCCTGGGACAGAAGGAGCTGAATATTTTCAGCTGGGCTGAAACACACCTCCTTTTGGGTGTACTTCTCACACGCTGTGATCTCATTGTCAGTCATGCTGTGTGTCTCTTGTAATGCTTTTGAGGGCCAGACAGACACATCAGAAATGATGTAGTGTAACATGCCCCTGGATGTATTCAACTAGATTAAGGGTGTCGGGAAGTTTGTCAGTGCCTTGGGAGCCTTGCCCCAGCATTTGCAAGACAGAGCAGTGCCCTTGCAGACCTGTCTGCTGCCCTTGCAGAGGACAGACATCCAGCATGACTCACACAATGCCAAAGAGGCTCAAGTAAGAATTGATATGTATTATTCAAGAAATACCAATCAGTTCTAGGTGGTGTGCAGACTTATAATCAAGACTGTCATCCAAAAGCCTACAGTAACATCATGGGTACCAAGATAAGAATAATCCAGAGACGCACTTGAAGGGCCTTAAAGAATTTAGGTTCCAAATACACTATATCTGATACTAAAAAATGATATTTGACCTTGTGTGAAAGATCTGGTCTCCAGAGAGGTCTGTTATTGATAGACCTGTGTTCTGCATGCAGTTATTTTAGAATCAGTGGGCTTGTGCTGTTTCTGACCCATTGCAAATCTCTTAGTCCCTGGCCATGTAGAAAGAAATAGGTGTGGGATGACAGCATGAAGGGAACAGATGGTGAAACCTCCTGTGTCATTCCTGACTACATGAAGTACTGGAAAGGGACGTCATGAAGTTTATAATGTCCATAGTTGACTTTGCCAAAACTAAAATGGGTAAGCGACAGACTTCAGATCTCTTTGAATCTGTAAATCAGCAATTCTACTGCATTGGTCTTAAAAAAGAAAAAACTAAATTGGCCACCTTAAGCATGTGTTCCTGTGGTTGATAAAGTGGAAAAATAAACAAACATCAGTATGTTTTGACACTTAGCTAGAAAAAATGTGGTGAGAGACCCAATGAGCAAGACAGCACTCATGGAGTTACAGTCATGCTTGTTATATGCAAAGGTGAAAAGCATGCAAAAACAACACAGCCTCAAATTGTCTTTGCAAGGCACTTTTGGGCTTAGATTGCTCTTTTTTAGGTCATGAAGAAAATAACCCACCCTTGTTTAATTTCTTCATCAAATAATGTAGTGTTAATCTCATTTACTGCTTGATCACTTGCTTTTAGATGAAGTCTTTTCCCTCTAGGAGGGACTTGGCACTGTAGCAAGCTGGAAGCTGAGCTAGGCAGACTGTATTGCCTGTCTCAAGGCTCCCATCGCAGATCAAAAGAAGTGATTGATGAATTTAAGGTGCGGTGACCCGCTTGGAAAACAAATTACTCATCTCTTTGGACTTCCTTAATGAGAGAAGTTGATAAAAATACCTGTAATGAAGAGAAGGCTGCTTTAATGCTTTATTATCTGGCAGTCCTTTCTGGCTTGCAGTCACAGAAATGAATAGTCACAGAAACCTGTGGAAGACAGAAGTTAAGGTTTGTGGCTGTGTGGCTGTGGAAGATGGATTTCATTAAGCTGGAGAAGAGGATGCATGTCAGCAACCAGAGAAGGAGGCTATGCACTGAAATTGTTTCTTGGAGTCTTGTCATGACTGGAGAGACACTTTTCTGACATAGAACGTAAGTGGAGGTAAGGTCTCATCTGCTCAGGGGGTGGTGGAGAAGAAAGAGAGGACTGCAGAGGTAGAGACAGCACCAGGAAGATATGATGTGAGGATGTAAACCATGCTACACATGCAGAGACATATGCAGAGACATACAGAATGAAAAATAAAGACAGAATTGTAAGGGACATATGCTATAGGCTGTCACAAATGGAGGAAAGCAGAGTGCAAATTCTTGGACCATATCTCACAATATTTGAAACCACAAGACACTTGAATTGCCATCTCTGGGCTGATATCTCATAGATCTACCTGTCTGCTTCGGACATGTTTCCTACCACGTAATCTAGCATCTCAACTGATCTCTCTTGCAACACCCGCAAGATACTTTGCCACTGAAATTTAAGCTAAACATGGCAATAGTTACTGCCTGATTTCTTCTTCACTGCTCTTCTTTCTGCAAGAACAGGAGCATCAGAAGTAACAGAAAGATGGAGCTGTGTCCCAAGCTCTGCCTTCAAGGAGTGAGCATACTGTAACACATTTGGCTTTTGTTATAACCTTGACCTAGAGTTGTGAGATGTAGCTCTCTAAATTATGCTGGCAGGTGGATTAAAAGCTGTCTGAAAGGCAGGGAAGAAAGGTCACAATTGGTGGGAGTCTTCCTGGGGCAAGGAGAAAGTCTGGTGTGGGGATGGATGGGACATCCAGATACAATGCCACTACTGTTCCCAGGTGCAGTTTTGTGTTATGGTTAAACTGATAGCTGTCCTCATCCCACTCCTGGCTCTTTTATTCATGCCCTTTCCTTTGCATCAGATCTGACACTGCCACTGTGGCAACCTGAATTGGTTCTGCTCATTGAGCCAGTGGAAAACTAGTAATTATTGTTTTCGGTGGGTCATTTTCTATCAGATTAGCTTTAGCTCACTCTGCACCTGCATTAATTGCCAAATCTGCTGCAAGGGAGGGGATGGAAATGCCTGTCTGTGTGTCAGGAGAGGGAAAACTGCTGTAACAAAAAGCTGCACCCTTGCTTAAGAGTGCCCAAGTAAGAGAGATGTGGGAGACAAGAAATGTGGATAATAGCAAGAGCACAGCAGCAAAGGACAGGCCCTAAAGGAGCACAGGTGCGGGACAAAAAGCAAACACCAGGGAAAATATAATACAGAAACATCTCAAGCAGGGAGGCAGCAGGTTTCCTCTGCTGTAAGAAAGAGAAAACAAAGATTAAATCCTCTGACAGCAAGATCAGCTTCTTAGTGTCTGGGAGGGAGCAGTGGGCAGCCCCAGAGGAGATATATTTCAAAACAATGTAAGGAGCAATTTTACCTCTGCAGGAGATAGACTGGATGGTTTCCCCCAAAAGTTCTTCCTAATTTCTCCATTCCAAGTCTTTTCAGTCTCATCTGATACAGAACAGGCTGGGCTTGACCTGCTAAGGCAATTGAAAATGTCCTGTTTGACTTTTGGGACAAGAGCAGAGTGAAGACAGCAGGAACTGGCACAGTGCTCTTCATATCAGATTAAATCTTTGAGAAGTGGCCAAGAAAACATCCCAGGACTTCACTGTATTCACTATTGCTAAACTCACTCTGTGTGGTTTGTAGTTACCAATATTCATCGTCTGCCTTGGAACAACTGCATTGTTCCAAATCCCTCGGTCTCCTCTGCACCAAAATTCCTCTCCTCCTCTCAGTATTTTCCAGTGCAAATGATTGCTAAATTGTATTTCATAGCACAGCAACTACGTCTGAGAGGAGGCGAATAATACAATGTGTTGTGTTGTTTTAGCCTACCAGGCAGCATTACAAATAGCAAAGCTCAAAAAATGTGCAGCCCTGCTGGTGAGCTCCTTACCTTGGGTGTGAGACCTGGATACAGTCTTCCTCTAGATGCTGATGTGTGGGAGAAAGACAAGAGATCTTTAACAATATTTAATTATAATGGCATATGTGAAATAGTTCTCAAGTTTTTTCTTCTTCCCAGCCCTTATACCAGACTCTTGTAATTCAGGGTAAATTCTGGGATGTGCATTGGAGAATGCATCACTGGAGGGATGCATCACTACAGAGCATCACTGAAGGCAAAGTGCTACTAAATCAAATATTTTAAGTCCTTAACAGAGGACTGAGGTTCATCTATACACAAAACACAAAACACAAATTACAATGTTTGAACAGCAAAACAAGGAATCTTAGTTTGACTTGAAGAAGCCTTTTCACTTCTGACTTCAGCTGGGACATGAGTTTCTGTGTCCTAAATGTTCCTTTGACAATATGCAGCTGCCACTAGTGAAAAGCCTCCAATTACTTTAGCTGCTTTAATAAGCAGTTTTTAACCCATTCCTTTGGCATTATTTTTGCTCTTATTTTTCACCTATAGTTCAAACCTAGCCCAGGCTCTCCCAGGTAATGGCTGCCACACAAAGGAAAGTTTGGTCATCAAGAAGAGACCTTTTCATTTCCTTACTCTCATGGTTAAGGCTGTTGTTTATTGTAACAGATTCAAAGCAGGAATAATACATCCTCAGAAAAGAGTAGTCCATTTTATCATACTTTCTACTCATGCAAGCATGCTACCATGCACTGCTTTGGAACTTGCAGTTACTCTCAAACATGAGATGTGTGTGTGGCAAGGACTTAGCCAAATGTCTCCCCAGCTCACCCCTCTCCCTGCATCCTTTATTGAGCTTTCTTCTGTGACTTCAAGATTTTCTTCACGTTTGGCAGCCCATGTGACTGCAGGTTGCTTTGGTCAGTACTGGAGAACACGGCAACAGCTTTAGACAGGACCACCCCTATCTGTTCATGTAGCAATTGGTTCTTTGTGAGTTTGTTGACCCCTCTTTTTGGAAGGCAGAGAAGCAAAATGTACATATCAAAACAGATTTGGGGGTGTTGTTTTGTTTTGGGGTGGTTTTTTTTGTTGCTTTTTTTTAAGGAAAGCAGTGCAGTCCTGCATTTCCTACACTCGGTCTTTAAATTATACCTGTAAGATAAGATGCAGGAGCACACAGTATTGGCATTTGAAAGAGCTGCTATTATATACATTTTATGACAGCTTGAAAAGCAATATATCAACCAACATATAGAATAGAAACATTATACCTTTGCTCCATTCAGGAACAGTACGGGAGAAGTTTCATTTGCTTGTGCTGGGCTTGCACGGGAGCCCTCCCCTTGGCATAGATTGTAGGCTCTCTGTCAATGCCTATTGAGGCTGCTGGCTTCACTAACATCCATTTTCAGAAGGCTGCCATGGCCAGGAGCCAGCACTCTCTCTTCACACAGCCCCACATGCAGGTACCCTGCTTTGCCTGCTGCAGATGCTTTAAGCTTGCAATGGTTCCCAGTAGGAAATACAAAAGGCAAAATAGCAAAAGAGCAGAGATAATGTATCCAGAGAGCATCTTTTGGAAAAGAGGGCTTTCTTGTATTCAGAGGCATGCACAGCATTGAGGGAAGGAAAGAGACATAAGCCTGGGAGGGAGAGAAGAAGAGAGAACGGATGAGTTACTGCTACCCTAAAGAGTTGAAAGGGCAATGAAAGATGAAAGAGAGATGTACAGATGAAAGAGAGATACTCCATAAAAGTCCATGAATAAATGAAGCAGTGAACAGAATCAGTGCTAACTCTGACATATCTGAGTTAAAGAATGGCTTTATAAAAGCCTTATTTAAAAAGAAACCTTTTAATGCAAAATGGAAAAGGGTGGGCAGTGAGGAAACAATGTTTTGTAAAGATAGGCACTGATGAAAGGGAGAAAAAAAGGCTGCTGGAATAAATCTGAATATATGTTGACTAAAAGATCCGAATGAAATTTGTTTAATAGCATGTCAAAAGATTTTGTTAGCAAATCTACCAGCTTCTTAACTTCTCCTTCCATATGTTTTTATATATGCCTGCACATTATGAAGTTCAAAAGAACTCATGAGTGGAGAAAAAAGGACAAGAAAAAAGAAGTATTAATTTTTGAACTTAAAGAGGATGAGAGAGACGATCCTGGAAAATGCAATCCAGTGGAGTGGAATGTGGCCTTCAGTTAGATAATAAATTTTATTTATTTTTTTTTAAATCCCAATAAGAGAAGATTACAGAAATGTGGCCAAACCAGTGATGTTGTACTTTACAAATCAGATCATCATAGACAAATTGGACTGTTTTAAAAAATGGTATTTTTCAGCTGTATGGGGGAAAAAAGCCCACTGCATGCAAAGTATGCTTTATCTGTAAAGATAGTAGTAAAATTATCAATATTCAATACTTTTTCAGCATATGTAGTGTGTGCCCATCCTGTTACAAAAAAATCTTACATGAATAAGGGAAGTCCCAGGAATCAATGTGCTGTTTCATGGTTTTTAACCTAATTCATTAGTGATCAGAGAGACAGGGCGAGCAGAATGAGGGATTAAGTCCATGGAAGTGGCTGCATTCAGACATGTTGACAACAAGGGGTGTAGGAGAGGCATTACATGTGACAACCACATCATCAAAAGTACCAGCACAAAATTAAGTTAAATCCTCATTACAATCATAGAATCATAGAATGGTAGGGGTTGGAAAGGGACCTTTAGAGTCCAACCCTTCTGCCAGTGCAAGTCTNGCCCTGCACTGGGCTGTCTCCAGAAGTTCCCTGTCCCTCTTGAGCTGAGGAGCTCAGAACTGGACACAGGACTCCAGATTGAGACCTCACTAGGGCAGAGTAGAGGGGGAGGAGAACCTCCCTCCACCTGCTGGACATACTCGTCTTGATGCATCCCAGGATGCCATTGGCTGCCTTGGCCACGAGGGCACATTGCTGGCTCATGGTTAGTTAACAAATGACAAAAGACTGTCCAGGAAGGATCTAGAGAATGATTGAGCCCATGGAAGACAAAAACATGCCAAAAAAAATGAAGGGAAATGAGTGGAAAACTGAGCAAGACAAGCAGTCTGACATGGCAGGAAATAAATGTGTTGCAGTGATTGCCTCTGGATGAGACTGGCTTTTCATTGCTTTTGCTGGAACTAGGTCAGACACAGGATAGAAACGCAATTCAAGTGCACAACTGTCTGTGCCCACTAGAGTATCATGGGCATTGAGGAAAGCAGCAGTAGGGAAAAGCAAGGATCAGCAATGCTGGTGACATCAGTTATCTTCATGGTGTTACCAGCATCAGAGATTTTGGAGGCAAGTGGTCTGATGTTTAGGAGGTCTCCCATCAGATGTTTTTAAAATGCTTGGTTTCAGTCCAATAAATGTTGATGTTCTTTCTCCTTGCTTTTGAGGACATGAATATTCCAGTTACATTTTCTTTTCAATGTTTTTTTTTTTTTTCCTGTAACAGTGCAAAGTAAAATCTCAAGGAGACAAAGAGCAAGAGCCAAGTAGAAATATTTCCTGCATGCATACATGGTGGTAGGAGTTGTGCTCTGGAAAAATCAAATGTCACTTGCACTGGAAACTCAGCATAGGGTCAAGAGGGTGGTTTGTTGTGTTAGATGCTACAAAATGTGGGTACGTTTCCATGAAGGACTGGGGGGAAAAATTTTGAATAGATAAGCAGATACAGCTGCCTCCTTGCAACTTTCCTAGGTTAGTCCATGCATTTGTAGATTTTTTTTTTCTGTGGTTCTTTATCATGGCATCTGTAAATCAGTAAATTTACAGATTACTGGTTAAAACTAGTAATTACAACTAAAATTACTAATTTTAACAGGATCAAATTTTTAGAGATGTGTGAATGAATGTTTATTTTCTGTCTGTAAGCATCCAGATCCTTTACAAATTTTTTGGTTTAAAATCCTTTAGGCCAAGCCATTATGCTTCCTGCAGTCTTCACAAAGCATTATCTTTGTTCTTCCGAGTTACAGGCTTTTCCAAATGTTTTGCAACTCTTATGTGCCAGGCCTAAAATTAAAGGCTAGCCAGGCATTTTTTCTAATCACAGATATCTTCCCCATTTCCTCTATTCAAGGAGGGCCATGTCTCCAGCTAGATTTTCAAGGCCATATCTATATTTTAGTCCCAAAAATGCTGCTCCCAAGCTTTGCTTCTTTTCCCATCGCCACAGCATGTGCATATGGCCTGACTACTATGGACACTGTATCTGTCCTCATTCAGAGAGGCAATGTGAGCAGAAGAGAGGAGATTTGTGGCTACCTGTGTCCCATTTGCTGTTTGCCCCATCTCACCTGAGATGGTTTTACTACTTACCTAGTTTTGGCCAGAACTGAATCCTTGTGGTATGATACAAAAGAATCAGACAAAGACTGACCCACTGCTGGACCCTTTCAGCATTAGTCCTTGTTGCCCATTGTTCCCTGCTCTGCTTCTGCTGCTCATGGGGAGCCATGGGCATTGGCTGTGTTGCTAGTCAGACCTCACCAGAAAGAGGCATAAGAGAAATGGAGTCCAAGTAAAATTGAAAACTTCATCACACATTATGTTGTTGATTACATTTGATTGCCTTATGCTTTTTTACCTGGGAACTGACTGCAGAAACACCGGATAATTATAGTCAGGGGGGATTTGGAGAAAGCCGTGCAAATTGTTGTGATACAAGACATGCTCAACTTTCTATCAGCAAGAGACATCTTGACCTTTGATATTTTGTCATAAGCCAGCTTTTTTTTTAATAACTAAAAACTGAGCTACTTACTTCAAGAGATACACTTATTTTTGGAGTGTCATGTAAGATTTGGGAAGGACCTGACAACAGTCCTATAGACATATATACCAGGCCAATATTGGATAGGATGTGGGCAACTCTTCAGATCAGAGAGCAGTTGGGCAAAATGAGCAGATAGAATTGAAATGGTAGAAATGAAAGCCCGACATCTGGAGAGATGGTCAGGAAGGCAAGGGAGGCCATGTCCCACCTGCCAGTGCTGCACAGCTGTCAGCTCAGATGCAACGTGCCGAAAAATACAGCTAAAGGACTTGGTGCTTTGGAGAGGGAGATTTGAGATTTTCTGCCATCTCTCTTTTTTTGTTAAGGCTTTCACATTTCCCATTTCAAGTGGTTTTCTGCAGTAGCTGGAACTGGAGAGCGATAGATTGGAACTGCCAATTCTTAGAGCTGGAGCTTGAAGTAAGCATCTGAAACTGCACAGTTCATGCAAAAAGGACTGGGAGTTCGTGTCACTGGGAAAAAAACTTATCTTTTCAGTCTTTTTGACCAACTTGAGCTGCATTGGTGAGATCTGCCTCAGAATCTAGTATAGGTCTATTGGGTAAAATTGTAGTTTTTAATGGAGTCGTTGCTTGTAATAGCATTAAAGCCAAAAAGACCATTGCTCTCATCCTCTAGTTTGAACTCCTTACTCAGAGTTTTCTCCATGCACTTGTGCATCAGTCCCTTTGCTTGGACACCCCCTCCTTTGCCTCGCTTCTCTTAGCCCTCTCAGATGTCACCATTGCCAATGATGGGAATAGCAAACTAAAAATTTTATTCCGTTGATTAATGGAAGAGTTTACAAGGTCTCTTGATGCTGAATGTGTAATTCGGGCCATAGATAAAATGGAAAGCCTTTGTTCCTTATATGGGAAGAGTGAATAGGCTGAAGAGCAACTACTGTGGTATTCATGGCCAGAAAAAGAAGCACAGCCATTGTTTGCACTGCTTTTTTTTAATAGAGAGAATATTAAAACCCTAAACTTGATTTATTAGTGTTGTGAGAAGCCTACAGTCTAACAGAAGTCAGCATTAATATTTTTCTGGAATTAGTGTGTTTTGCATCAGCAACGAGTAGATAAAAGCTTTCCACAACTTGTTTTATTTATCACAAGAGAGCATTTGATGCTACTGCTTCTTCCATATTAGGTAAAAGTCTTTGTAAACCATTCATAAACTTCAGTAGTTACTACTGAATTGCAGTGAATGCCTGAACAAACTGGCAGATGTTTTGTAGTCTTTTATTTGCTGTGTATATATCTTCTTTACCCAGTGTAGTGCTTTAAGCCTGCAGAATCTTACTTTTTGTTTTGGGATCATTTGACCCCAAGAAGACCAGATGATAGAAAGAAAAACTTTTGGAAAGCCTAAAACAAACCCCTGTGCTAGCAATGTGCCCATCGGGGAAAAAAAAAAAAAGGCCATCAGCCTCCCAGATTGCATTAGGCAGAGCATTGACAGCACATAGAGGGAGGTGATCCTGTCTCTTCTCAACACTGGTGAGATGTTTCTGGGTGCTGGATCCGGTGCAGAGCCACCCAGTACAACAGAGACAGGGACTTACTGGCTCCAATCCAGAAAAGGGCCACGATGATTAAGGGATTGAAACATCTCTGTCTGGGGAGAGGCTGAGAATGCTGGGACTGTAAAGCCTGTACCAGATGTGGTCTGGGAAAACCTACTGATGTGAGTTTCTAATGAGGGGCAATAAAGAGAACAATACCAGGCTCTTAGAGGCATCCAGTGACATGGCAAGAGGCACAAATTGCGTAACAGGAAATTACACTGATTTTTTTTTTTTTTTTTTTTTGTATGTGTTCTGTGAAGGTGACCAAGCACTGGTACAGGTTATCCAGAGAGATTGTGGAGTCTCCATCCTTGGAGATGCTACAAATCAGACTGGATGCTTGCCATACTCTCTTGTTGCCCTTGGGCTGGACTAGGTGATTTCCAGAGCTCCATACCAACCTCAGTTGTTTTACATTTCAGTGATATCTTTGGTGCAGCACAATGAGCAGCTTGGAATGAGAGCAGACCGTCTGCCTGTTTCTGCTGCAGAGCTGAGCAGCTATTAAATGATGACTTCTGCTCACTAATGACATCAAATGGATTTTTAACATGTAAACAAGGAGAGAACAGGGTAACTTGTTGTAAGCTATGGGTTTGCCTGAAGCAGATTTCCCATGTTAAAGTACTTAAAAGTAAATATAGAATTTATGATGTGTCAGTAGATTGTAAATCTGAATAACGTCCAGTTGTTCTAATGGCTAATAATGCAAATTATGTGAGTCAACCTCACCATAAAGCAGTAAATACATCCTGCCCATTCAGACACACTTCTTTCCCCCTCTCCCTTTCCCATTAATATCACCCTGAAGAGATGTTTCCAACATATTATGTGCACCATCATACTATGCTTTTGGTATTCCTGGGTGTCATTAGAAAGAAGCCTGAAGACTGTACTGCTGCTCCGCTGACTGTGACGCTGGCTCAGAAATTGCTTGGAGCAACAACAGCAAGTGTCAACAGGGAGCTGTATTAATTATTTTGAATGTGTCTCATAAGAGGAATCAACTGCTTTTATTGCAGCACGAATATTACTTGAATCGGGAAGGTTACTCTGTTGTCATAATCTATGTGTCATTAACTTTCTGTGTTTAGAAAAAGAGATTAACAACACTGTAAATTGTTATGGTAAACAGATGAATTATAACAACATGTTTTTATTATAAATAGAAGTTTCTCAATATAGTTACTTCCAAATTACTGGAGAAAAAATAGAGTCTTTAGCAACTGGGAAGCTGCATGGCAGTATGGGGAACCAAAATGCTTCCACCCAACTGAAAGCAATGCCAAGCTCTGCAAGGTGGTAACTGCATCTTCTGCAAATGGAAAAAACAAATGCAGTTGTACTTCATACCACACTTCCTGCAAAAACTGCTGTGGCACAGAGATACTAGAGTGAAATTAACAGATTGAATGGGCTTTTGTGGAGTCAGTTGTCTCCTGAGGCATATGGCTTTCTAAGCGAACATCATGCAAAATGTATGCCATTGTGGTAAATCAAGTGTAACTAAAGTTCAGCATAGTACCTGTGTCTGAATGGAAAAAGTAAAAGAAATGGGAATGCTTCCAACATTCAAGTGTCTCCACAAAATGTAGATTTGTTGTGAAAAATGCACAATAGAACAAAATACTTGCAAACCTATTTTGAATCCGGTGCCATAAAAAAAATGCTATATGTTTAATTATAGCCCTGACAGACCTCTGTAGGAAACAGTGTAACTAAAACAATTATTTGTCCACAGGGCAGGCTCACCATGGGCAAGTTTCCTACATTGCCCCACCGATCCACCTTGATTCAGATCTGGAGAGACCACCGTCCAAGGGTGAGTCGGTGGTGCAGTCTCCATGCACATGTGTTGCAATCTGGGCATGAGTGCATATCATTCATTTGCTCATACAGCCTCCATGGTGAAGTTACCACCCTCTGCTCTCGGGAGCAGGTTAATCCCTGCAAGAGAGCTGTGTGAGGGTGACTGTGTGCAATGTGCCCTATTTGAACATGACATCTTATTCACATGCTATTTTGCTCATCCTACTAGTTTACTTCTGCAAGAACAGGTATACCTTATGTCTTGCCCTCTGCCTTCCTCTTTTCCTTCCTAATGGCAATACATGGGCACCGGGGGCTGGTATCAGGATGCAAAAAGACAGATTTCATCAGCCCCTCAGGTGAGTAAAGGTATGGAAATGGTTGTGTGCTGGTTCAGGCATGGATTCAACCTGTGTTGCTGTTGCTTGAGGTTTTGTCTAGAGTTGGTGGGGAGATGTGTTCAGTACAGAGGATGACTCAAATTTGATGACTCAAATCAGGTGAGCTGATTGCCCTCCTGAGCTAGTAGCTGAAATGAGTGAGCCTAGAATAGCCCTGCTAAGATATGTGCCTCTCTTGAATGATGCAAATAAAGTGATATGAATGTGAGCCCTTGATTTCTCCGCCCCATTTAGAGGATCATCCCTTGACTGTGTTGGGATGAATGCCTAGTGTTTGCTCCTGTGACCTGGGGAAATGAGCTTGGCCCCAGAGCAAGTATCCATGCTGGTACAGACTTCTTGCACCTCCCTTTACTCCTTTTAATTAGATTGTCAGTGGTCAGGTATATCAAAATGACCAGCATGTCCTTCTTGGAATGGATAACAGCAAAATTAATATCAAACAGGTATATGGAGGGATTCTTGGCCAGCTCGCAAAATGTGGATGAACATCAAACACTGGGAATGCTGTGAAAGAAGATAAAGGGAGGAAAAGGACAGAGAAATCATGTTAGCAGTGAGATGGACTAAAGCTTAGATTTAGAGCTTTTCCTTTCTCTTAACTCACAAAATGATGCTTCAGTGGCAAAAAGGGTACAAGATTGACTTTTGTAGTGGTTGTTGCTATACTGACCCAATAGTATATGACTGTATCTGTTTGTGCTGTCTGAGTGCGCACAACTGGAAAATGCAATCTGTGTAGGGACACCGTCATTATATAACATGAAGAAAACTGTCTTTTAAGTCTCACATCATTATCCTTCTCTAATATTCTAGGAGACAGAAAAACCTTTGTATCAGTGAATTGCAGGTGCAGCTGCAAACTATGCTTCTCCAAAGGACCCGAGGACTTGTGGGCTAAATGAAAGCATACAGCTAATGCTCTTGGCTTGAAATGCTCTGTTAGTTTTGGTGAGCATTTCCACCAGCATCCATGTGGGTCTATTGGTAACTTTATCAAGTAAACATTTGCTGGTTTGGTTTTTTTTTCCTTTGTAAGTGTGAATGTGTGTTAACCTTAGTTGATGCTGTAAAAAAACTAAGAAATTGACTTGCTGCACAGAAGCAGCCTCAGCACTTTTGTCTCTTAGTGGTTCCTTTTGCATCTCCACAACATGGAACCATGTGAGGAATGAGGGAGCTTGAGTATGAAGATACTGGATACTTTTCCTCCAAATCTGGTCTCATTGCAAGTTGGATTGGTCATGTACAATCTCTTGGCGTGAATTCCATTCAGCTCTGAGTGAACTACCCTGAGATTGTACGTATGCATTTGAGATCATCAGCTTCATCTAAGCCACTTGAAAACCTTCAGTTCTGTGATAAAATGTACTACCTTGCTTTTTTACTAAGGCAAGAGGCAATTAAGACTTCTAGAACCTTCTTGCTCAAATCTGTCTTTGGTGTTGGATGTGATGATTCAGAGCTTAAGGATACTAGAACTGTAGCAGCCAAAGAAGTTGCACCTTGCTTTCTCCAGGATAAAAGAGTTAAAGACTAACAAAAATCTTCAGTGATCTGCCATTTGTGAGGGCATAGCAACCTCTGCAAGATGAATAATGCTGCCAGGAGGAGCAGGGCAAAGTGGGTCAGGCAGAACAGTTGCAGTTCTGCAGAGAAGGTAAAATAGAATTAATCCAACCTAAACTGCTGCATTAACTGCTTCCACCAGCACCTCCACACTCTGCCCTCCCCGTGCCGCCCCCCCCCCCAATCCGCCCATCTGAGAGATCTTAAAGAAAGGGCTGCTTAGAGTGGAAGGACTGATATTACTGCTGCTACTCCTGGGTAAGAGAACTCAAATCTCCTTGTGTAACTTAAAAGGAGATGGACAGGAAGACAGCAAGCTCTGAAGGCATCAATCTATTAGCTGGTGATGAGCGCAACGCTTTCCTCTGCTCCTGGGATCTGAGACATTGTCAGCACTCAAAATCCATTAAAGAATTGCAATAATCATGCATATTTTTGTCCATGTATGTGAGAGTTAGGATTTTTTTTGTTTGTTTGACTTCATTTTTGAATACCTTAGGACATGCTCAGGTAGCTTTCCAAGTTTCATCCCATAACCACAAGCGCTGTTTCCAAAAAAAAAAAAAAGAGGTGGCAACACCTCTGTCCTGAAGCTCTTGTTGGTTCTCCACATTTTTATTAGCTGGATCTCTGCTAAAAGAGCAGCACCATGACAGTTGTCGTGAACCACTAACGCTTTTGACTGTTGCTTTGATGCTTTTCATTTACTTCCACATTCCTTCTCACACTGAGCTGATCACCAGGACCAGGTCAGTCTTGCACTTAAAGTGGCAAAAGAAGAAGCAATTGTACAATTTTAATTATAATAAATGGAAACAGAGCCAGGATAGGGATATAAAAGCATCTTTCATTCTCATATTATTAAAAAGCAATATGGCTTTAGTGCTCTTGTGGGTCTATACAGTTGCAGTTCCCAGCTTGCAGATTTACTTATAATTGCCTCTTCCATCTCCTTTTTAAAAATTTTATTACTGGTGACATTTACACGTTGTTTATGCATGCAAGCCATTTTTTACCTGTCTTTCAGAGTCCTGATGTTAGTAGCGAATAGAGTGTAAACTCCAGTACTTTACTAGTACATTAGTGTCATTGTGCATTACAGGGTAATTACTCTGAGCCACTCTTCTGTATTCACAGTAATGACACTGAATCACTTGATAGAAATGAGGCCCTGAATCAGCATTTTTTATCAAGACACTTGTTATTGCCCACCCTTTTCTTAATCTGAGGGAGTGTTAAAATTAATTCCATATATGAAACACTGTTAACTGTTATTTTTTGCACCTCCTCTCAGCCTACTGATCCAGATGTTATTACAAGATATTTACACAACGGTTTACACCATTTATATTCCAGGAGTAGATGAGATCTCAAGTTGTGATCTCATACACTGAAGGTTAAATCTGTGTTTAAAAATGAATTGCCGTTTATTGACTATAGCAAGGATTTTCACAGGTGAAGGTGATGCTGATATTCTGGCTCAGAAAGAGATTTTATGAAGTTATCATATATAGCAATAAATTAAATTTGTTATTTGGACTCAAATTCTTACAGACACTAAAACACAGCAAATAAGGGAATTAAACTCACCAAATCCACACATTAAAACTATTTATAAAGATGTATAGAAGCAGATTTTAGTTTATCTGTGGAATCATATGAAACATTAAATTGATGCCTGGCATTAAAAGCCAAGCAGTCTGAGAGGCTTTCCTCTCCTGTTGAGCTAGTGTTTTGCAAAGGTTTCCTTCAGAGCTGAAGCTCAGGGAGTAGTTGTCTTGGAGACTGATATTCTTGAAGTCTGTACGTTTCCCAAACATGAATTGATAAGCAGAACAGTGTTATTTGTCCCCAGTACTAGAAATAAATAGCAAATAAAGGAGGGATGGGAGGTTCTCACCATTTTGTGCAGATTTCTATAGCCAGGGAGGTTGCCTTGGCCCCAGTTAAGGCACTGTGGTCTTTTTCTCCTGCAAACTCTAGTTATGAGGTTCAGCCTCAGTAGATGCAGAATGTTTCTCTAGCCAATGGGCAGATGTTTTGCTGGTTTTTCACCCCTCCTTCTCCAATTCAGTGACACATCTCTGTGCTTGCTTCCTTCAAAAGTTGAATCGCTTCTGCCAGTTTCCTCTCCCTTTGCATTTGCAACATCTGAAGGAGAACCCCTCCTGAACATCAGAAGCACTATAAAATCTTATTACCAAAACTAGACCAGTTTTTTGGATTAACACATTCTGGGCCTTTTGTTTTTTTCCCTTTCTTTCTTACCTCCCAAAGATCGCAAAGAGGACCGATGGATTTGTAGATGATGCAGGGGGATCTGACAGCTGAGCTGGTTGCACAGCCCCAGTCCTCCTTCCCCAGTCAAGAGCAAGGGACACATGGGGCACCGAGACCCAGTGGCACTCCTGATCTTAATTCAAGCTTATACATGGGGTCACACACCCCATGCTCTCGAGGCTTTGAGACACCAGCTCTCCTGCCTTGCTCTCTGAGTCCAACACTAAAGACGGGTGCTGTTCAGGAGTTGCTGCTCTGAGCTAGTGGTGGCCAGGCACCTCCTGTTTCCACACTTTTTCATTTTCTGCTTGAGTACCCCAGTGAAAGCCATTCCCTCAGCTTGAAAGTCTTTTACAGAGTCCTTTGGCTTCTCTCTGAGGTCCCACTTTTACTCATATCCTGCTTATTAGAGTTAGTTATAGCTACATGTTTCCAGCTTCATAAGGCATTATTATTTTCCTGCCATCCTTCAGGTAGGAGAGTCCAGAGCAGAGGCTAATTTGACTTTGACCCTAGAGTGGACCATGCACTGAATGCTGGTTAAGTGCTCCAAGCTTGAGACCCTTTTTCCCTATGCAATACTAGAGTGATATATATGGTCCTGCTCTTCCTCTGTTGTGTACAGGGTCATCTCCTTTGCTTTTACTCAGTCAAGTATGACTGCTCTCAGGGCTTCCCACTTGTCACTGCCTTGAGCTCGCTGGAGGATCTCACTCCCTCTGACATGGGGTGTGAGTGCTTGCTGGAGCAAACTAGCAAAAACACACAGCATTTTCTCACCCTGGTAGCTTTTCAGACAAGCAGAGTATATGAGGCATGCGGGTAACTGGTGCTGTACCAGTTGGATGGAAAATGACTATTCACCATACCTACAAGTCAATGAAAGTCTTTGCAGTGACGACGACCTTCACATGTACTGTGAATTTTTAGCTGTGTTGTGCTGAAGTGGCCTGTGTAGATACGTTTGTTGGGTTACTTTGCTGTTTGCTTATTTTCTGCTGTTTCTCATGATGGACTGGCTCATTTCAAGCCCTGGGTTTCCAGGCTGGAGATGAGTCTTCAAACAGCTCAGCATGGTGATTGAGTGCGTTTTGGGCAGTGTGGTAGATATGGATGCAGGAATGCATTGCCTGGTATGAAGCTTGTTTGGTTTATGAAGACAATGGAGGAGTGAGCTCCGGTAGAAGGACACAATGCTTTTCTCAGATTTACCCAGAGTTCTCTGAAAATCTGTTCTTGTGGCTCAAGAGCTGTACCGGAATGTCCAACTTCCTGGACTACACTGGTTCCCCTGAAGCAGGCAGCTGCTTTAAATACAGGCCACGCTCCACATTTATTAATTCCTCATTAAGTATCGGGGTAGTGATAACTATTATCATAACTGGAGTGGATAGAGCTCCTGGAAATCTTGCAGCCAGTCTGCACTCCTCTTGTTTGCTTGTTATCATCAGAGCTCTACTTTACATCCTGTAGCTACCCATAGTCAGAAAGAGTTACTTGCATGCCGTAACTATGGTGTTCACCTGTTGCTTTTATTTCATTGGAATGTGTGTTTTTGTTACAGAGGGACACCTTGTGACATTCCTGTTTATTTATAAGGTAACAGCATTTGCTCTAGCAGAAAGCTGGAGCCAATACAGTCTCTTAAGGAGAAGTGCTAAATCCTGTATGCAGGTGGGAACCCTTCAAAGTATTTACACTTGAAAATATTTAAGAATAAAATATTAATATTAAATATTGCTATTAAGAGGGGCAGGGAGGATGATCAGAGATTGTGGAGTTTCCTTCTGTGGAGGTCTTTAAGACCTGCCTGGATGTGTTCCTGTGTGACCTAATCCAGGTGGACTTGCTTCTGCAGGGGGGTTGGACTAGATGATCTCTAAAGGTCCCTTTCAACCTCTACCATCTATGATTCTATGACACACAACAGTCTGAGTGATGCTTAGCACCTTTTCCATTATTCCTAATCATCTTTTTTAAAAAAAATCCCACACTATTTAGCTAGCTTTTTTTTTTTTTTTTACCAGCTAGCTGCTGCCTTTCAAAAAGAGTTTTGCTATGGAGATCAGCATGAACTGTGATTTAAAGATGCCTTGAAATGTTATGCTTTGTAGGCTGTTTGAAGCTACCAGGTGACCTGATAAGCTCAAAATGGACAGAGACATCCACCCCAGAGATTCTTTTGACACTGGGTTTCATTTTCTTCCGTACTGAGTTGTGCCATTTGCCATCAGCAGTGGAAGTTTTCACCCACCTGACAGTGACAACAGCTGGGAAGCAGAAACTGCTGCAGCAGCACACTCTCAAACAGTGCTAATCTGAAGTGAATGTCCTATTACCAGCTTGGAAAAAAAGCTGTTGAACCAATTCAAGGCGATAAAAAGAGTGCAGTACTGCATCCAGCACCAGACCCTTCTCAAACTTACTTTTTTTTTTTTTTCCCCCAGTTTTCTGCCAGACTAATTTTTGGCTACACTTCTCTTTCTGAAATATTTATAGGGCAAATAACTGTTTTAAATGAGCAGATGGGGGAGACATAAGACAAGCTGCTAAATTAATAAACATGTGTGGTGCTTTATCAGTAAGGGAGCCCATTTTGGCATTTCTTCTCAATGATTTGTGTGGCCTATCACCATTGCACCTGGTGCTGGGACAAGAAATGGGCACTTAATAACCAAACAATGTGCAAACTCTTTCCATTATAACTTCATTATATCAGATATAATCATCTATAACTAGATGTCAAATACATAACTTATGCCCAACTCCCCTGTGAAATAGCTAGCTCCCCTGTGAATGAATAGCCCCATTAATGGGAAGTAGCTTTTGTGTAACTTTTTCCCTTCTGGTACATGTTCCATTTTGTCATCTGGTTTAATTCTGAATCATTTCATGGCTGGAGAAAAAAAAATGCTTGTTGTATTTATATTTGTGTAATGAGAGAAAAAGGCAAATAAATCATATGAGAGATCAAATTTACACCAGTTTCCTGCACCTTATACCTATTCAGAAGAGAACAGTCTGCAGCACGTAGATTGAGAGGTATACCTGGCCTTCATTTTACCTGTCCCAAGACATTAAAAAGGCCTATGATACAAACTAGCAGTTCCTACAGGAGTCCTCTGCCAGTCAAAGAGATTAGCTACTGAAAGTCTTTACCTGCCACTGTATCCTTTGCTCTATGTTGCATTTCTTTCATGTTATATCATATGGTGCCTATTTGTAGAAGTGCTCCATGGCATATGTGATGAAGTGTGTCATTGTCACCTGAAAGGATGAAGCATAGGACAGCAATACTTTTCTAGAGGAGTCCTTTGGAAACGTGTGTGTTAGAACAGGACACAGGGTCTCAGTTGTTCTGTGCATGGCCTGTGAATACTCACAAATGAAACAGGTACAAATTCAAAGGACCAGGCTGGCATGAGTCCTGTTATGAGATGTCTTTTGTACATTTAAATGTTTTGTTTCTTAATACGTGGCCTTGTCTGGGGGTTAAAAGCCTGGTGGAGAGCAACTCAGCTTCTCAAATCTGAGAAGATTGTTTGCTAGTGTGGTGGTTTAGCCCTAAGTGAACAATAACCAAACCACCCAATTACTCCTCCCCAACTCAGCACGATGAGGAGGAGAATCAAGAGAGAGTTGTAGAACTTTCCGGGTTGAGATAGAACCCCACAATGAGCAGGCAGTTACAATGATGGCCAAATGACAAAGAAAAATGAGCAATGCCCAATGTAACTCAGCCCAGCGCTCAGCCCAGCGACAGAACTGCGGTTCCCACACTGGCCACAGCCCCGCCCCGGCTGCTGCCCTTATATCCCGAGCATGATGTCACATGGGATTGAATAGCCTGGCCACGCCCCCCAGCGGCAGCTGGGGAGAGTTAGTTCTATCCTGGCCAAACCCAGGACAGCTAGTAATACAGCTAGGAAGCCACCATTGATAGCACTGTTGGTATATTATTGACATACTATTACTTAATGAGAAAATGTGGTTTTCTCTGTTGCAGATACAGAGGGAATATTTGTTTTAAAATTTGATTTAAATCTAGGCGAAAAATTATTCAGTTAAGACTATTCATAATAGTGGATGACTTCTTAGTATCTGATAGTGTTTCCCATTGCCAATACAAAATGATTATGTCTAGTTAGTGAATGATATGTTTACCTAACAAAATACTGAAGTCTCCTAGTTTTCCAACTTGGATTTCTGGGTAGCATGTGTGCTACAATATTTGCAGTGGTGGAATATTATGTTAGATCTATAGCATCTTCTCCCATCTCATTTTCTGAAGTTGTTATTTTTCACTCTATGTGTGATATATTTAAGGAAAACAGCCTCACAAAAGATATTTTAAAAGTGCAAGTTCTGGTTTAAGGCAAGTTAGGAAGAGGGACTGATAAAGATCTGGTTCAGTTGCAGAAGTGTCTTACTTGTCAATAAGCAAGTTAGCATGCTGCCATTGAAGTTCATTGGGCTCAAACAGTGCATCTCTAGAAGGACAGGCAGCCAATTTTCCATACAGGCAAATCATGTTAGGCTCAGATGTACTGCTGTTGTCAGCACTGAGTCAAACATTTTTGTGTTCATTTGATAGGTCTTCAGCTGTTCAGTGGGATTTTCTGGAGGTAAGCAGGACTTTTTACGCACTTGGCTCTCGTAATCATCTTGGATTGAATCAGAAATTGTCAGAAATGAGAGATTTCCATCAGAGTCAGTGGTCTGATGCTTTTTAAAATGTTTGGCTTTGAGCCTGCTTTGGCCCTTCAGTTTCCTTAAGTGAATTGTTGAATTTTGATTCTTTTCTTTGTGTGTTGTTTGTTACAGAGGGATTCTAGTGTTATGATATAATCCATTCAAAGCAAAAATTTATGCCCATGAATGGGATACCTCACTCTTGAAAGCCTCTTTTGGAAACCCTGGTCTTAATAAGTGCATACTAAATACTGATTTACAGATGAACATTGTGGAGACATGTTGCTAAGATTGTAACTTGGCTCCCTCATGATAGACCTCATGATTTAAGTCTTTCAGCCAAGTGAATTTGGCTTGATAACTGCAATATTTGCTCAGAAGACGACTGCTATCCTCTGGCTCCAAATGGTTTGTTACTGCCTTCAGATTGGCTCGGTGTAGTTCCTTCTTGAAAAACGGCAAGAAGCAGTATTTAAAAGATCTTGATTGCCTTTGAGAAGAGGTATTAATTTGGTTATAGGCAATTATAAGGGTTAGAGGGCTAGCATGCATGAGGATGCAACTGTGGGACTGTTGGCTTGTGGAGCGTTCAGTGATAGAGAGAACCTGCTGGATATGTGGCGAGGGGAAGATTTTGCCCTTACTCAGCTGAGGATGCTGTTCTTTCTACAGATGTGATACATGAGGAGTATTAAAGAGGGCTCTAGATTAAGCATGTTAATTTGTAGCAGGTATATCCCTTGTTACAATTGCTCAGGCTTTCTTCTTCATTCCACAGTTATGGAAGCTCTCGTGCTGGTCTCCCCTTTAGATTTTCTCCAAGTTGTAGTTTCATCTGTATTTCATTATGTGTGCTGTTTTGCACAGATGTGTGTGTGTGTATGTGTGTCTGTATTATGCCCACAAATTTAGTAGTAGACATGCAGGAAAACAATACTGTTATTGAGTAAACAATTACATTTCATTTTCTAGAATAAAAGGGAATGTGTGCCCATAAATCTTCTTCTGAATAATCTGTGTTGTAGAATAAAAAGAAGATGAGGTTTCTAAATTCATGAAGGCCCCTCACAGTGGAATCCTGTGTGCCTCTGAAGTGTAACAAGCTTATTTATATTTTATTGTGCTTCTAGTTCAAGCTGCATTATTATGGGCTGCATTCCCCTGACAGTATAGCTGTTGCTAAGGAAGAGGTACATTATGCTAATATTTTGTGATCATAACTATGCAAACTAGGTTCTATACATCGATAAGCTAAGGGTCGGAGGGAAGGAAAGTTAATGCACCATTTTGATTAGAGCCTCTGCAGATTGATGCTCGCATTTACAGGGAAAAACTAAGCTTGAATTTCAGAAGAATTTACACAGAAAATGGGAGAAAACCAAACAATTGAAGAAATTTGTTCACTGAACTTTAAAATTGCTCATCAGTAGAGATCTGGAACCTGTGCTGCTAAGAGGGAGTCTGGCAGAAGCAAACCAAATGCTTTTACCATAAACATTGAGTGAAGAATTTATCAACCTTCTCATGCCTTAATGTGTTTTGATCATGTAAACAGAGCATTCATCCTTAATTCCTATTTCCTGACCATTTCCAGTGATGGTGTCTATTATGTGATTTCAGTACCTTCTGATTCATTTAGGCTGATTCAGTAAGAGACTACAATCATAGAATCATAGAAT
>WBNH01004659.1:986-14964 GCA_013401255.1 Urocolius indicus | reverse complement strand
TTAAACGTAAGAAAAAAACTATTAATGTGAAGGTGACAAAACACTAGCACAGGCTGCCCAAGGAGGTTGTGGAGTCTCCTTCCTTGGAGGTCTTCAAGACCCACCTGGACATATTCTTATACGACCTGGTCTAGGTGAACCGGCTTCTGCAGGGGGAGACTAGATGATCTCTAAAGGTCCCTTTCAACCCCTACCATTCTATTTATTCTATGTTCTGCCTATTGTCTTGCACAGATCTAAGAGAAGAGAGGTATCACAAGTGTGTAAATCTGAATGTATATCAATTTTATTTGCATATGATTCAATTCTCCTTAAAACTCACAGATATAACCCATTACCTAGCTCCATATCTTCCTTCAGTCCATCATAACTCTCTACATGTCCACAAAATTGTTATAAAATTGTCCTTCATTTGTTAACACTTTCTGATTTAGTGGAATTATTTGAAATGAGAGCCTTTTTGTAGTACTTGGACTCAGCATGCTCTCACCTGCAAAAATATTTTACAAATAGGGACTCACAAATCCAAATTACTGGACTCTGTATGCAGGTGAAGGGTGCATCAATTCCAAATCTGTGTGGTCTAGCGATGAAATGGAATGCTTTTATAGCACAAACAGAAATCTCATAGAAAACTATAGATATGATCACAAAGATAAAATATTGTTTTTAGGCAACAAGAGCTAAAACAGTAGATAGTAGACTTACTTTCTTCTAATGAATAACCTCAGTGACATAGATCCCAAAAAAGATGTAACACTGAATGAAATGGGAGTGCAGCATCTAACTTCTACCTTAGGGCTGTTGTCTGTGACGTGCATTTGAATATTATACAAGATCGTGGTAAAAAAAAATTCTTTTAATACTCATTAAACTGAGTCTCAGGTCACAGATATGTAATGGAGGATGTTGATGGATTATGAACTGAATAGAAGAGACATATAAGAAGATTCAAATAAATTGGAAGTCCGGCACTTGTACACTTTGAATTTTTTATTACAGAGCAATGAACACGCTATAACAAGAATAAAAGCTAAAAATTTACGATAGTAGTTTTATTTCTTTGTAGTTTGTATTTTCTTGCACTTCTGTTGAATGACAGCTAGGGTGTTACTCCAGACAACTAATATGACAAAGTAAGTCAAAAGACACATGAGACATTATACATAGTACTATAACAACACAGCTGATGTTATTACTGAGATTTCTTCAAGATTTACTTATAACTGAGTGGAAAGAGAAAAATTAAGGTTTTCTATATAATTATCAGTTAACTACCTAAGAATTTTTTCTTTCCGTCTTACAGATTTTTTCAGTTATAAAATGATCTTCTGATAAGAAAGTTTACATATTTAAATTTTTTAAATAGTTGAAAAATTGATTATATGTCACCTGATAAACCAGTTGCTAATTCATATAATGTGTTATGTCTATGTGAGGACTGACATTACAATACAGAGAAAAAAGACCAACAGCACACACACACAAAAAAAAGTTAAAATAAAACCAATTACCAAAATAAATCTCAAAAGCTTAATCTCTGTTGTAGAAAATGAAATCTCAAAAGAACTTTAAGATAAAAATAACTGAATGTTTATATTTTAACTGCAGATTTTGTTTATAAATCAGTACAGCTGACAAGTACTCAACAGTTCAAGAAGAAGTTTAATAATAGGCTGTATAGGCATGTCAGGAAGTCTGATATTTCAGATTCCAGTATTTGAAGACAGAATCTTATCCATTAAGTCACCACTCAGAGCTTTCAAAAACATACATGGATTGAATATATATGTACATATTTGTATCTCCTGAAAATCTTTTACTTTATGATTAAAAACTGAGCTTTGTAATTTTGTCAGGGAAGGTATGATTGGCAGTGGATAGTAGAAAATTTTCTCTCAAATGTGTCTTTTATTTTAAACTTATGATAGGTAAACAGGTCAAACAGAGGTGAACAGGCTCTGCAGAAAGGGCAAATTCAGTTTAAGATCCAATTCCTGACAAACAAGGTATTTGGGCAGTAAAATATCTTCCTAGAATAAGTTCATGTCTTCTCAATCATTTAAGCCTAAACCAGATATCATTCTTCCCTAGAGAAAAACCCTCTTCTGAGGATAAAATTAACTATTGACTTCAGGTTTAAGAAGAGCCTATAAAATTAATTTCAGGTTCCATTGCCCACTTTGTGAACTTTCTTTACTGAAGAAGTTTAGAAATTTGTTTCTGAGTGACTAAAAATGCTAGACAGAGTAAGAAAGTGCAAAAATCCTGGGTGACTGGATTCCCAAAAGAATTTGAAAGTTTTAGGTCAGAGCTAGGACGCGATTTTCTGCAGACCACCTAAGAACTTAACAAAAAATGTTATCTGAAGAAGAGAGAATCCTCCAAGGCAGGCCACTGAGTCCATACAGAATATTGATTTCATGGTACATCTGCATTGCACACATCTGGAGTTGGACTGTATGTCTCTACCTTCTCATATAACTGTGATATTGTTCAGCCTATATTAGAAATACAGCCTTTACTTTTTTCCTCTCCACTCACTGAACCCTCAGATACAGGAAGGGCTTTGTATATCTGCATTTAACTTTCTATTAGTTAAGTGTCGAAACCACGCAAACTCTCATGTTAGTTAAAAGAGATGCACAACTTTAGGAACAGAAAGAAAACCTACAAAGTGATGAAGAACCAGTAAATGTACTAAACCCAAAACTGAATCTAGATAGGGACAGCTTTTTTAACAATATCTTCTTGTGGTGGTTTAGCCCAGTGTCTACCCAGTCATAAAGCCACTCCTCCCAAACCAGACAGGAGAGAGAGAAAAGTGGCTTATGAGTTAAGGATGGAGAGATCACTCAACAATTAGCATCACGGGCAAAGCAGACTCAACTTAGGGAGAAAAAAAGGTTTGATTTATTAAAGGAACAATAAGAACAAGGAGATGAGACATAAAACCATCTTAAAAATACCTTCCTCCCACCCCTCTCTCTTCCCAGAACTCTCCTTCCTTCCCCCCAGTGACACAGTGGATGTGGGATGGGAGTAACAGTTTATTACAGATGGACTTTGCCACTGCTTCTTCTCAGGGAGAGGCCTCCTCACACTTCCCACTGCTACCCTCTGGGGTTCCTCCCATGATAGATAGTCCCTCACGAACTTCTCCAGCGTGGGTCCTTCTCATGGGCTGCAGCTCTTCATGATCTGCTCCAGCATGAGACCTCCCATGGAGGCAACTCCTCACATCCTGCCCCAGTGTGAGAAAGCCATCCACTGGGAGAACAGTTCTTCAGGAACCGACTGCTTCAGCCTGAGGCCCTCACAGGATCACAAGTCCTGACAGCAAATCTGCTCTGGCATGGGTACGTCCTCCATGGACTCTCAGGTCCTGCCAGGAACTTGCTCCAGGGTGAGCTTCCCATGGAGTCTCAGCCTCCTTCAGGCATCCACCTGCTCCAGTGTGGGCTCCTCCATGGGCTGCAAGTGGGTCTTTGCTTCCCAGTGGCCTCCATGTACTGCAAGGGCACAGTTGCCTCACCATGGTTCTCACCACAAGTCACAGGGGAGATTTTCTTCCAGGGCCTAAGCACCCTTCTCCCCCTCATTTTCCACTGACCTTGGTGTCTGCAGAGATGTTTTTACATTCTCACTCCATGTTGCTGCTGCAGTTTAGCAACTGTGCCACAACTTCTTCTCCTTCTGAAATATGTTATTCACAGAGGTGTTTCCTCCATCACTAATTCGCCAGGCCTGGGTCAGGTGCAGGGTCCAGCTTAGAATTGACTGGCCCTAACCCTGTGAGCTACACAGGACTCTTCTGGCAACTCTTTGTTTAAAGAAGCCACCCCTGTAGCACATCGCTGCTACCAAAAACCTGGCCCAGGTAAAATCACTACACCTCTCCAGGAGTTTCATATTTTAATGTCTGAGATTTTCCTTGTTTTGTTTCATTTCATTGGTTTTGGTTTACAGTTGTTTGGGTTTGGGGTCTCTTTTTTTGTAAACTTGCTTCTGCCATCATGAATTTCACTCTTCAATGAAAAACCTGGTAGAATTCTTCTGTAGTGATTTAAAAAAAAACTTTGTATGACGGGTCCATTATTTTATAGGACATAATAAGAGTCATTCAGTACAAAGATTTGCAAGCATACATGATAATTTGTATATGACTTCACATGGATGACTGAGCCTGAGGATGGCTATCTCTAACTGGTAAGTGGACACTGTCCAGTGATTATTTTTTTACAAAGAAATTTCCACTTATCTCGCCAGACTACTGTAGCTAAGAATTGCGCTCATGTTGGTGCAGGTGCTTGATCAAAAGGCGATGTTTATGTTGTTAGCTTCAGTAGGCCGAAAATGTGTGCCACTTGAATACATTGTGAGCAGTAACCATGACTAGTTTAATGATTGCAATACCATTACACAATCTAAATTCTTCACCTCAGATGCAGTAATTTTTATTCTAAACTGTTAATTTCATTGCATCCATTCAAAGAAATTTGAAGCTCACCTATAAGAAACATGACCTATATGTCACTGTGTTTACATATTTGTAAATCATAATGAATAATGTCTCACAAGTGATTAATTTTCAGGCCGGGCAGATTTTAATTAAATTTGTGTTTTAAATAGGATGTACATTGTACATTCAATTTAGCTTTAAAAAATTAGTTATATTAATTGCAGTGAAGTTACCACTGACTCATAAATTAATGGATAAAAAAATCTTCACGTTAACAGGAACTTAATTAAAATGTAGAACTATAGAACATCTCCCAATTTCGGGTGATATTTTTTTAAAGTTAAAACTAAAAATTAAAAATTTTTGATAGGGCCAACACTGGTCAAAGTCCTTGGCATTTTCCTACAGAGACTGTTTCTTTGAATAAGGTGGATTAGCCTGATTGGCCCAATTTGTTTAACTTTTTATTACCTGGAAGGTTACAAAAGGCAATTCCACTGTTGCTATATTTAACTGTTTCTAGACTAGAGTGAAATCTCATCTTCTCTACCAAAAATTTTAGTGATATCAGTATCTAACAAAAGCAGTAAATATTTCAGTGTAGGTGAAAGGAATTATATTTTTGCTTTTGGCCAAATTTTGCTGTCAGATCTACAATGTTTGTTGGGGCAGCACATAGTGAGTTCATCAATACTCTGGAAACTCTCTTCTTCGTAGTTATAATTCCGTATTTTTATTGCATAAAAGGCAAGTAGACCATGATTTTGGATCTGTAAAATGCACATCCATGTCCAGACAGAGGCAGTGAGGTTACATTAGTTGATCTTTCAAGGTCCCTTCCAACCCTTAAGATCCTGTGATTCTGTGATACCTCAGGAAGCAACTGATGACACTGAGTAGAGTTTCAGGAGAACATTTGGCCCCATAGTGTGAGGGAAGGCTTCATGTGAGTCTGATAAGAGCCATTAAAATTTAATTGCACACCCATGGCTGTGACACAAGCTATAGATTTCAGGGCTGAGATTTTCCTGATGTACTTTGTTCATAACTCTCTTTCTTGGACTATAGTCTATGGCTACTTGGGCCAAAATGCCAGTGAAGGAGCATCAGATGCTCCTTCTATGAATTTAATCAACTACACATTCATTTATTTTCCAAATGCAATCCTGCATACCCAGAGTGCAGTTTGCAATGCAGTTACTCTTACTTGAATATGTTAAGTATAATGATTTGTACTAAATATTGTACTAAATATTTTGAAGAATGTCATCACATCAATATTAAACTCTTCCCAGTTTAGTTTTTGTATCTGATATGAGAAGGTGTGCAAGTCTGTACATTGCTCTTTATAATCTAATGCTGCTCTACTAGGTGCATAGTTTCTCTATTATTAGGTGAAAATCTCATTAACAGCAAGACAGATGCACTGCACAATGTCTCAGTCCATTTTCATTCACTACATAGAATCATAGAATGGCAAGGTTGGAAGTGACCTTTAGAGATCATCTTGTCCAACGCCTCTGCAGAAGCAGGTTCACCTTGGTCAAAATTATTTGGTCAAAATTCTCTGGTCAAAATTCACTGGTCAGAATGAAGGGTTTTTTTGTTTTGTTTTGTTTTTTCTTTTCCATATATCACTGCTAATGTGTATCCAGTTACATATCAGCATACCTTTTAAGACAGACTCTTTTAAGTCACTGAAGAGGAGATCTTCTTTTAAGAAACTCTTGTTCGGACCAACAAACAATCTGTTTTGAAGTAGAATATCCTTTGGGGTGTATTTCCAGAAGCACAAAAACACAGTTTATAAGGAAATGCAGTATTTTGAACCTAATAGGTCTTTGGTTTATTTCAGTTTTCAACTTGTAGGAGATATAAAAAAGGAAGTAAAAATGTAAACTCTCAGTTGCTTCCTATGGTTTAGATGAGTGTGCTGAAGAGTTTCCTGAGAGAAAGATGTTTAAAACCTTTGTAAAGATCCAGTGTCTTTAGTATTCTTTAGTTGTCTCTGAGATAAAAAGGTAAAAAGGCTTCAGAATCAATTGCAATATGAACATAAACCAAAGAGTGTCAACTCTGAATTAATGATTACATAGGATAACTGTCTTTTATATTGAAATATAAACATAATTCATAAGAAGTGGATGGAGAGCTCGTATATTGCACTTCTTGTCAGTGTTGAGTATGTCTTGTTTCACAGACTCTGAATATGAGATTTCTATATTCCATCTACCATATATTAAGTTGCTAGTCATTCCTTGAGACAAATCTCAATTACATTTTCCAGGAAATCATCCTGCAGGTAAAGTAAGAAATCTGCAACAAAGATTTTCATCTGTTCATTCTATCCAACAAGTTTCTCCAAGATCTTAATGTAAAAACTTTTTTATGGTTTGGTCTATGGTGAGAAGGGGAAAGTATACCAAGGCTGAATAGTACTTGAAAAGAGTTTGTTCTTTGCTGCAGGAGATTGGTTAATTCTTTAGCTAAATTCAAGTGCATCACTTTCCTTATCAATTTATTTCTGAACTGAAGAGAACACAATGTCTGTGGCTTTGTTTATCTTCTGACTACACCCTTATGCTCAGTCCTAAAAATATCTTTGTAGAATTGGATATAAAGCAGTATAGAATGTTTTCTTTCATGCATTACTATGAAATATTGCATGAAAACTTCAGGCTAAGCTAAGATTGGGAATACATCTTCAGGTTAAAAATGGCTTAATTTTTTTCAGGATACGTTAAACACTTTAAATTTTAATATAACATTAGCATTTAATTATGTAAAAACCTTTCTAGATTATGCTGCTTTCCTCGATGTTTCAGGGAAAGCATATTAGCTTAATTTTTAATTATTTACAGTCAAACCTTAATAATGCTCATCATGCAGATTTAGATTTTTTTTGGTAATTCATTTTCTGCTTTTGTATCACCAGATAACTTCTACAGGTAGCAAGCCTCCTTTCCAAAGTTAATGGAATAAGACCATGTATAAACTGAATTGCATAAGAGAATTTGTATTCTTATTTCAGCATTTTCTGCAATGTTCAACAACACAGTGGAGGTACATTAGTTAAAGCAGTGCATTTGATAGAGCTTCAAAAAATTACTTTGATGTTCATATCATTAGCATAGATATGCATCTGGATCTCTGTTTATTTACCCCTTCTGCTCTCTTCACATGTTTTTTTTTTCCAAGAAAATAGTTAACTCTTCTTTTCTTCCAGATTTTTATCATTTTTATCATTTTTTAGCATTTAGCCAATCTGTTATTACTGAAATGAATTAACAAGTAAACTAAGTGAAATTGCCCTTCTGCGTGGCTGAGTTTCCAATATGGTCCGTGGTGCACTGCATTACCTGTTTGTACATGGAAAATTTAAAACTGTCAGCATGGATGTCCTTTTTTCTTCTCTGTTTTTTCAAAAAATGCATTATGAATATAAAAAGGAATACATACTCTTTAAAAAATTTGCATTTCTCAATCATTCTCATTATAATCTCAACATATACAATTTTCCACTGGCTTTTAAAAAAATCAATGGAAATATATAGAAATATTTAGTGTGATAAAATTTTAAAGCAGAGTAAAAAATCATTTAAGTAAAAATTTCTGGCATAGTTTTTATATGAAGTCGGTTTATACTTTTCTGACTGTAGCAGAAGGATGCATGTTTGATCTCCCAAGGTCAGTAATTTGATTATTACTTTTTTTTTTTTCATGTGCAAATTCTTTGAAAAGTACTCTATAATACTGAATTCAAGACTCTGGAATCTGAAAGAGGGAGGCATATTCTTTGCAACTCCAATTTACAAGCTGAACTTCCAAAAATGAATAAGAACACACTTGGTCCCTTTAACTAGCAGTTTTAAGTTTTCAGACTTTCTAATCTGAGCTTTACTCAGAATGTTTGCAGTGTTCTCTGAGTAAATTAACACTTTTCATTTACCATAGCAGCATGCTCAGTATCAAGCTGTGAAATATGGAACATGTTCAGGTCACTGGTCAGAAAAACTTTGAGTCATGGTTTCTTATATTTACCTAAATCTTTCTGTGCTTCTCGTCTTCTTTGGTTCTCACTTGAATGCTTTCAGGATACCATCTGTTAAACAACCCCCCCCCCCCTTCCATGCGTGCTCCCTAAAACAAACAAAATCTATGGGAGAAGGAGATACCAACAGGATTACAGAAGGGTTAGTATGACATTGTCTGAGGGTGTCAATGCTAATGAGAATGAGTACAAAGGCCTCAGCTTACCTGAAATGCTTGTACACCAGGACACATAATATGAGAAACAACCAGAATGAACTGGAAGTGTTGGTTAGTTCCCAGATCTACAATATCATTTGAATTAGTGAGAGCTGGTGGAATGAGTTCCATGATTGGAGTGCTGGGATGGAGGGCTACAAGGTGTTCTGGGGGGACAGACACCACAGGTGAAGACGTTGCACTACATGTAAGGAAGAGGTTTTATTGTACAGCCCTTACAGTTAATGATGATGTGGTTATGGACCTCTGAGTAAGGATTACTGGGGATAGAAAACCAAGCAGTTGTCATTGCATGTGTCTATAATGATCACTCAGCCAAGATGTAAGCATCGATGAGTTATTCTGTAGGGAATTAGAAGTCTTTGGGTTAGTAGCCCTTGTTCTTAAAGTAGATTTCAACTTCCCAGACATAAGCTGGGAGTATCATAGTACTGGGAGAAGCAAGTCTTAGAAAATTTGAAGTTTATAAGAGACAACAGTTTGTCACAAGTACTCAGAGAACCAACTTAGGAAATATGCCCTCCTAGACTTATTTATGAGTAGGGACAGACTTGTGGGAGATGTGACAGCAGGTGACATTTTGCCCACAGTGATTGTGAAATGGTTGAGTTTAAAATTTTTGATGTAATGAATAAAAAAAAAGACAGCAGAATTGCTAGTCTGGACTTTAGGAGAGTAAATTTTAAACTATTGAGGTAAATATTAGCAGAATACCCTGGGAATCTATTCTTGAGGGTTTGGGAATCCCTGAATAATGGACAGTCTTTAAGAATGACATTTTAGCAGCACAGGGGCAGGCAATCACACTGAGTCATATGTCAAGCAAGCAAGGCAGAAGACCAGTTTGACTGAACAGCAAACTCCTGATGGAGCTCAGGAGAAAAAAGAAATTGTTTGATCTCTGGAAATGAGGTCAGATTTCACAGGAAGATTATAGACCTGTGATTCATATATGCAGGGAGAAGACACAAAATGTCAAAGCTCAATTACAGTTGATCCTTGCCAGTTTTGTATCAGATAACAAGAACAGCTTTTAGAAGTATGTTAATAGCAAGAGGAGATATAAAGAAAACATTAGTCTGATACTTTTTGAACATAATTGTATGACTAAGAGTGATGCAGAAAAATCAGAGGCATCCAATGCTTGTTTTGACTCATTCTTTTATAATACTGATAGACTTTGGGCTGCCTTGTTCCCTGAGGCAAAGGACCATGAGTGTGGGACCACTGACTTTCCATTTGTGGACACTGAAATGGTAATGGAGCAGTTGTATCTGATGAATGTTCACAAATTGGTCCTGATAAGATTCATCCCAGAGTACTGCAGGAGATAGTGGATGCTGTGGCAGGACTGGTCGCAATCATCTGCTAAAGATCTCAGCAGTCTGGTGAGGTCCTTCCTGACTGGAAGCTGGCCGATGTTATTCCAGTCTACAAAAAGGGCTTGAGGGAGGACTCAGGGAACTATAGATCTGTTAGTCTAACCTCAGTTCTCGGAAAAAAAAATAGAAAAAATATAGAAAAGAGTGCATTCCGTGATGTTGGAAAGCATTTAAAGAATAATGCAACCATCAAGTACAGTCAATATGGGTTCATAAAATGAAAGTCCTGTTTAACTACTTTGATATAATTCTGTGATAAGATCATAGGCCAAGTAGATGATGCGAAGGCACTGGATGTATTTTTTCTTTATCTTCATAAAGTTTTTGATATTGTCATTGAAGGATCCTTGTAGGATCCTTCTGGACAAGTTGGCCACTATAGGTGAAGAACTGGCTGAACAGTAGGTCTCAAAGTGTTTTAGTAAATGAGTTGCATTAAGTGGAATCACAGGTGCTTCGTTACGATATAGCCAATGGAAAGCACTTCAGTTTTCCTTCTAGAGAGGAACGTCAGACTCGTAATTGTTTTTAGAGACAACCTAAAAAGCCTCCATTTCTTTCTGATACTGTCATCAAAATAAAGACTGATGCTGCTGAAAAGAATGGAAACCCTCCAGCCAAAATCTAAGTTCCTTAGTAAAGCCATAATGGACTGTGATACTGTGATGCCTGTACATACAAAACCAGAGATATCTAGACATCTTCCACTTTTGGTCCCGTTTCAGCTGAGATCAAGTGTCACAATGAGAAAGTAAATTCATCTCCTACTGGATCAACTTCTTTGTGTTGTAAGAGGAAAAGTGAAATATATGTAGAAAGTAATAGAGCAACAGCTCCAGCGAGAGAGATCTTACATCTAAATTGGACAGTAAAACATATGTTACTATGAGGCCATCAGCCTTCAAGTCTACAAACTGAGAGAGTAGGGCAGAGAAAGAAAGCTGATTTACTTCAGAAATCATCTAAAACTACCAGTAGAATTAGTAGACCTCAGCTCACATAGGAACATGTCCAGACGTGTCTTTTTTCTATAGTAGCTAGCAACAGGACAAGGGGTAATGGGATGAAGCTGGAACACAAAAAGTTCCACTTAAATATAAGAAAAAACTATTTCACTTTGAAGGTGATGGAGCAGTGGAACAGGTTGCCCACAGGGGTTGTGGAGTCTCCTTCCTTGGAGGTCTTCAAGATCCATTTGGACATGTTCCTATGTGACCTGGTCTAGGTGAATCTGCTTCTGCAGGGGAGTTGGACTAGATGATCTCTGGGTGTACCTTCCAACACTACCATTCTATGATTCTATGATTGTGCTGGATCTAAACAGCCTAAGAGAGGCTGCCATTGCATGTCCACAAGTGTAAACAGTAGTGAGGCTGGAGATGAACTCTCAGCAGTTGCATATATATAGAGAAGAAATACATCTGTACAGGACCAGACACAATGGTCACAGACATATTCAGAGTTTCCACAGAAAACCAGACAGTACCAGACACATTGGCTGGTCAAGATGGAGGTCCAATAGTCAGAATATGTATATCTATGCATAAGATGGATCTATCTAGTAGCTGGACTCAGACAATCAGTCCATGCAGCAGCTGGCAAACGGATCTTGATCTCCCCAGATGATGTCTGTACATACGAGACCTTGAAAGTGGTAGTCTTACTCCAGTTGCTGCTACAGCCTAACACACACACATACACACACACAGAGGACTGCCCAAGTCTCATAGCTGACCCGCTGTACTCTCACACTCCTGGGCACATATGCATTCTCAGACTTTGTCATCCCCTGGCTCCCATGTTACTTTATCTATTCATGAGAATGAACAAGAATTAATTCATTCTTATTCATGAGAATGAATGAGACTCATGTCTCATTCAGCTTCATATTCTTTAGTGATCACACATTCCCTTGCACACTAGTATTTGCTCCAGTTGCTGGCACCATGGACAGAGAGGTTCCTCTGTTCTGACTCCAGTCACTGTGCTTCCCCCTGCTTTGAAACACAAATGCACACAGAATGGAGTCTTTCTCAAGAAAGAGTTAGAAGGGAAGCTAACAGGAAGATTGGATAGTCTATGCTAGTCAGGTACTGGATGCACTGTACAGACCAGAACAAGCGTAATGACTAGTCAGATATCTACATGTGATTAGCTTTTTTTATTCTCCCTAGCCATCCATTTTGCCACACTAGTTAGTTCCCCACAAAACCACATAACCCCTGACCTCTTTCCATTTTTGGTTACTCCCTTAAATTTTCCATAATAAATTATATTCAGTCCTGAACTATTCTTCCCAGTATGGCAACCCCCTTTGAAAAATGAGCCAGAAAGATGCTTTTAGTGACTCAACTTGATGGATTTCACGCTTGGACAACGGAGCTGATGGCTCAACTGAGCCAGCTCAGGAAAGAAATTAGTCAAATTGGTTGTTCCTCTGGAGTCCTTAATATAGGATTCTGCCTGTCATTGTGCACTGTGTCCCTTTGGGCTTGTGAAGCTGTGTCTTTGATGGGCCAACCACTCTCCTGTGATGATAGACATGTAAGGACTTCAGTGAGGTCATTATTTAGAATAAAGCAGACTGTTTCAGTTAGAAGGGATTTACAGTGATCTAGTCCAGTTTTGTGACCAATTCAGGGCTGATTAAGAGTTAAAATGTGTTTTTAAGAGCATTGTTCAAACACCTCTTAAACAATGACAGGCTTGGGGCATCAACTATATGTGTAAGAAACCTGTTCCAGTGTTTGACAATCCTCTTGTCAAAAAGTGCTTCCTATAGTCTACACTTCCCCTGGCACAACTTTGAACTACTTGCATGCATAACATTACTGGATATTAGAAAGAAGAGATCAGCAACTCACTCTCCATTTCCATTCCTCGGGAAGTTGTAGAGAGCAACGAGGTCACCCTTCAGGCTCTATTTCAAATGTGTTCCCTCTCCTGCCATTGTGTCCTCTGAACTTCTTTGTGAGTGTGCAACTATGATGCTTCCTCCCTTAAAGTGAACAGGCTTGTACGTTTACAAAAATAGAAGTTCAAAGCAACAAAGCTGATCAGTTTAGTCCTGTAGTTCCTACAATATTCAATTTTCAATCAGATAATAATTAATTGCAGACATTCTAAACAGCAATGCCATTTTATATTGTCACTATTAACTTCATTAAGCCCTAATCACATCAAAAACGGCACTTATGAGCTCTTTTCTCTGTAGGGAGCTTAGCATAGCTTAATATTTTTTTCCTAATTTCTTACCTTTTTGTTCTCAGAAATCTGATATACAATTCTGTTTTGCAAAATCTGGTGATATTTCACAGACCTGGCTTTGGAGCCAGATTCAACCTTATTCACAGTGGCACTGATGTATTTGCTGCTCATACACTTCTAACACACTATCCCTTAATAATTTGCTTTTCATGGACTGAACAAAATACCAGGAACATTGCTTATGAAATAAGAATATTTTAAAATCATAAATTTTGCACTGATTTTACCATAGACCTGAAAATGAATGATATATTACATAGTTTCAAGGGTGAGTATCTTTTTAAGAGATAGAAAGATGAAGAAACGTCTATTCTTACACAGTACATTTGTATGAATAAAGTTATTTATTATTATTTAAGTCAATGTCATGGTTTAGCAAGGAGCAGCTTTTGCTTGGTAATAGGGGGAGCGGGTTGCAGTGAAGACCCAGTAAAGAGTTTTTGGACTCTCCCCTGGCTCCTGGGTTCAGACCCATTCCCCAGCCCGGCTGGGCCAATCTGGTGCCTCTGCGATCACTATTTAGGGATGGGAATTTGAAGTGCTTGGCAGGAGGTGTAAGGGTGGTACAAGATGGAGGCAACCATGTGGACTCCACAGT
>WBNH01004653.1:0-30008 GCA_013401255.1 Urocolius indicus | reverse complement strand
GCTCCCTCATCTCAACAGGGAAACAGTTTTGTCTGATATTTAAGTGGAACTTTTTTGTGTTCCAGCTTCATCCCATCACCCTTTGTCCTGTGTCTAGTTAATATAGAAAACAGAGATGTCCCAACCTCCTGACACCCACCCTTTAGATATTTGTCAATGTTAATAAGATCTTCCCTCAGTTTCCGCTTCTCCAGACTAAACAGCAGTTCTCCAAACTCTCTCCAGCAGTTCTCTATCTCTCTTGACCTGAGGAGCCCAGTACTGGCCACAGGACTCCAGATGAGGTCTCACCAGGACAGAGTAGAGGGGGAGAAGAATCTCCCTTGATCTGCTGGCCACGCTCTTCTTAATGCCCCCAGGACGCCATTGGCTTCTTGGCCATGAGGGCACATTGCTGCTCATATTTAGCTCATTATCAATCAGGTCTTCCATGTCTCTCTCTTCAGAGCTGTTCTTCAGCAGTTCGACCTCCAGCCTGTCCTGGTGCAAGGGGTTGTTACTTCTCAGATGCAGGACTCTGCACTTGCCCTTGTTGAACCTCATGAGGTTCCTCTCTGCCCAACTCTCCAGCCAGTTGAGATTCTGCTGAATGACTGAATATTCTCATAGTATTTATTTTAATCATGCTGATTTTATTACAAGCCTTTCTAGAAGCTAATTTATGGCTCTGAAAAACCAAACATGAGTATTTAATGTGCTCAATATTTTTTCTTTTTTAAAAGAGTCAATAAAACCCTTTATTTTATCAAAGAATGGTGCATTTTTATCACGGGGAGGTTTCAGCATGTTGGAGGCTCTACAACAGGTTAAGACTTCACTTGGCCTCATACTAAACTGTGAGAAGGAGCAGGCCATGTCTCAGAGAGCTGTAATCGATGTAGGTAAGCCAGCAAAGAAGCGGGGGTGGGGGGGGAAAGGATGTAACGGAGGCTTGAGGGGAAGGAAAACTCAGTGAGACTTGCTAAAAGGAATAAGGAAAAGGACAGCAAACACAAAAGAAGGAATTGGAGAAGCAAGACTGAAGCAGTGGTTTGGACACAGCACAGGCTAATAGCCGCAGCTGGGACACCAAGTGTCTGTGGACAAACAATGGATGTGTTTAATACACTGCACGTTACAAAATACACAAAGTAGCCTGGGGGGAGAAAAAGAAACCCAAAACAACAACAAAAAAGACTACTTAAATCTTTAAAATCATTTTTCCATTACCAACACCAAGATGCTCATTCAAAGGTTACTTTCCCACTTCACAATTTGGGACTAATCTCTTTGCTTTGACTTCTACACGTGTAAATGGAAGATAATTATCAGTCATCCCACAGTGTGGTAAGGATACATCAGTTATTATCTCTAAATCATAAGGAGGGTCCAATAAAGAAAATCTGAGAAAGACAATCAGTAACTTTGCAACCAGCACAGGTTCAAGACAGACTGTAACAAAAAACTGCACAGAATACTCCATTAAATGAGATCAGAACACTGAGATACAGAACCTTTAGGGAAAGAAGAAAAGGAGGAATATTGATTATTTTTTTTTAAATGGGTTTTGTTTTTCCCCTCACACATATTTTCCTAGAGCACTTTCTTACCAGGTAAGTTGCTACAGTTGAGGTTATGCATTGAGCTGCTTCAGTAAAAGAAGCTCCTACCTAGACGCTTTCTCATTTCTTGCAAAGAGCAGTTCTCTACACACTTAAAATGCTTTTATTCCATTATGGAATGTCCAAAGCTGCTCAGCAAGACTAAACTCAAAACTTTACTTTTACACCCTCTAAGTATAACGAAACTTTCTAAACGTTAAGAATGGGATTTTTATTAATGGGATACATTGTACGGGGGATGCATCCTCAAGTCATGCTTCAGTGTCTTTGTAAGTAGTAAAGGCAGAAGGCGTTTAATAGTCTTTTTGCTTCCAGTATCAAATCTCCACGAGGCCTGTGACCTCAGGAAGAGTCGCTAGTGACCCCTAGTGTTAAAAAGTTCAGTCTCACTTTGACTGATTTATAGCAAAAAGAATGAGGTATAACATCCTTCAGCACCTCCTTGTTGTTCTGACATAGCAAATGGTCCCTGCCTTGTTTTAAGGTTCTTTCCACTCCAGTTTACAAACAAAAACAGCTGTATTCATTTGTAATGAAACAAGTGGAAAGGAAATACAAACTTCTAAGCATACCAGTAAACTGTAGATTGACATTTCCCCTGGCTTTAAATATTTAATCCATTTCTCTTCATTTGGAAGATTAACAATAGGGTATCTAGAGCACGCTGATAGTCATGGCTTCAGGTGGGTGTTTATGGTTTCTTGATCAGTCATCAAGGAATTAATGACAGGGAACAACCCAGGCTAGCCCACAAAGCCTAGTTGTAAGGAAAGAACTAATTGCCAGGTTCCTGCAGGATGTGCCTGTCCCAGGTAGAAGTGTGTAGTCAGTGAGTCAACTGCCCAGGTGACGTAGTAAGTTGCTTACAACAAAAAGTCTGTAACTACAGAAACAAAGAAGAGTCCTGCTGTTCTACTTACAATTTTGAATCCAGGTTCAGGAGAAAGCCCAGCTTGTCATATTCTGGAAAACAAAAAAAAAGGACATAATATCGTGAAAACTGTAAGTGTGTCTTCCACAAAAGGCACAAAACCCAACAAGCAGCAAGGCTTTATGGAACAGCAATCATTATTTCTAACTGAAAAATAGCTGTATTATCATTTCCAGTCTCTAGCATCTGTTATCATAGATTACTGTTACTTCAAGGTATTTCCAAATTACCATTTCTGAATCTCCAGGAAATACTAAAGCAAGAGGATGTGGGATCAAGTATTGATTTAGAAATCACCACAATTAACCAAGACATCCATAGTCATAAAAACAAAAGCACTACTGAAACCGTGCAAGTAGTGACATATAAAGCTTTCCTGGATGCAGCAGAAATCATTTTGCCTGTAACACGTATGACAAACATTCCTCCTAAGTCCTGACGTGGCAGAGGTTTGATTTTTTTCCTGGATTCCTTGTCTATTCCAACCCAGAGCTTCATAATGAAGCAGCCTTTCTTCAAGAAGAAGTCACTCACAGTAGTAAAAATGCTTCAAGTTCTGGGGATGTTGTTCAACAGAAAAATGCAACATCAGTTTATGCCACAAACAGGGACCAGCTACTGACACAACATCACCACTTTATACAGGAGTTACTGTTCTGAGGAAGCTTTGCATTCAGCGTCTTGGGATACACTGTGAGCTTGAAAAATCAAATACTTGATACAAGAAAAACCCCACAACCTTATTAGAATTCACCTGAGATACGCAAGAAAAACTGAAAGGTGTAGTGTCCTTGTGTTGGATTAAGCACAGGGGCCTTCTCACTGGGTCTCCCTATCACACAATAAAAAAGGAACACAGAGAAGATAATCTCTCCCGAGTTAACGACCAGGATGTACTAAAAGATGCAAGAAGATAAAAGAAATCTCATCACCTTTTAGAAAGAGCTCAGTGGAAACAGAGAAATTTCCCTTCCTTATGAAACATCACCAGAGTTTCTGCTGCAGTAGGTTACTTAACAAGATCATAAGCTTTCCACGCTATCACTTACCAGCAGAACAGGAAACGTACTTAAAACAAAACAGTTGCACAAGATAGGTCAGTGTAAACTGTGCCATCGATTTCAATCCCACTAAGATTTAATTTGTGAGCCAAGAGAAGAATTATGTTTGACATAACTGAGGTAACAGAAGTGGCAGAACATGTGTGCACTGGATACTGCCACAGACTGTCCATTCTCTGCCAGCACCTGTGTGCCACTCACCATCCCCCATGTACCTGATGTTTAATGCACCTGTGCACCTCTCCTCCTCCTCCAAATACTGACAGTTGTGTTTCTCCCATGTGCTGCTTTCCTTGTAACTTCCTCCCAGCTTATTCCTCCTTCCAGAAGTTATTTTTTGTCCAACCTTACCTCCTCCACACACAGGATCACACATAAAAGCACGTATTCCCAAACAAAAGTGCCTTCCATCTTTATCCATTCTCCCTCCTTCCAAAAACAACTCCATCCATCCTAAGCAAACAGGTTGCTTTTTATTATTCTCTCTTTAAACATCTAACAGCTACTGACCAATCTACCATCAGTCTTATCCCATTCCAGGTAAACATTCCCTTCTTCCCAAAAGGAAATACAAGAAAGGAAAATGTAATAACTGACACATCACCTCCCAACTACAACATCCCGAGCTTCTTACTAACTTGGTACTTTCTGAGCTCAGCAAGTAAAGCACCAGAAAAGATCCACATACTAAACACTAAGTGCCACAGATGGCACACCTGCATTGCAATGTTTTGTGTGAGATTTACTTTCTGTTTGTCACATGCATTTCACTTTTCCAGGGTTTGAAGTGGTTACTTCTGAGGTTCACTGATGATCACTAACAAAGGTATACAGTAACCTTGTAAAATTATACACATCAAATATCTTGCAACAGACACCTTACCAAAAAAAAAAAATGTATGAAGTGTAACAAAACAACATTTTTGGTTTCAAAGTAGAAACACTGTCATGCTTTTGATTTTCAGTAGAGTGTAACATCAGCCTTTCAGGCTGTAACATCAAACCAGAAACATCTATACTCCTTTCTCTTGCTGGCTGGAGGAACACACAAACTACTGCAGGTAAAGAAATGCTGCTCTCACAGACCATCTCACACTCACTGGGAGTTCTGAAAGACACGGCTTTACTACTGACTTCAAAATTACTCTCACATGATGCTTCTCCAAGAAAGACACTGGGAGCCTCAAACTACAGTCTTGTTACAGGCTTTGAACGTCACTTAGCTGTATCACTATGAATACAGGGGACAAGTCACCGTGACACACAACAGTGCAGCCCACACTCTGTCTGGAAGCAGTCTGGATTCATGTAAGACAGATAAAACCCCAAACACCTGGAGAAAGCCCAACACTCATAGCTGCAGGAAAAGGCAATTCTGGTCTGGAGTTATGTATTCAATTTAAAAAAAAAACACAGACCCACTAAAGTAAAGACAAGGGCAATTGAATCTAGAATACACTGTTGTCTAGCTGTGATGGTTACAGGAGATGGACTGAGCTCATCACACAGCTCACTGCTAGAGAAAAGGGCATACTCCTATTCTTCTCTCCCTTGAAAATACTGGCTGCAGAAACCTGCCTTGGCACACAGGTATCCTCTATGCCTTAACCTACAGGTTACTCAGTTTAAAGCCTTAATCACTGAGGTAACCAACTCTTATACAAAACCATTTCTCTCTTTCATGCAGCGAGATAAAAAAGTGCTAGAATGTCAGAGAAAATGGAACATAAGAGCTAGAGAGGAAAAGGTAAAAGTACTCCAGCATCTGCATCAAGAACTCTCTTGGACCAGCTGGTCATGTTAACAGTGGTTTGATGTTGGCCTCTGCCAATATCACCATGACTCCCCTCATTAGGGGGTCTGTGTCCAGAAACACAATGCGGAGCTACTAATGGGTGAGTTTCTGGAGGACTTCTTTCAGATCTAACTGGATTGGTAGGTCTGATCCAGCTCAAGCCATGTCTAACCCACAATGTCCAGACAAGTCATTTATATGGCCGTGTGAAATAAGATTTCTCTTTTGTTTAAAGTCAAAAGCGAGTCCTAGAAGAACATGATGGCAGAATCAAAACAGGGGTTTACATTCTTAGTCCACAAGTGACTGAAAGGCCCATGATGGATAAAAGCAACAGTATTTAAAAAGACAGCAAGGCAACCTAAGGACCGCACTCACTTGGTGCCAGGAAGCTACAGATCTCATCTGACATTGTGGTACAGTAGTGTCCAGAAGCACAGAAATGAATGAACATGGGAAATGAAGTTTCAACATGCCCCATAAGAACAAGAGGTCATCTTAGGTCAGAAATAAAATGCATTTCTACATTTGCAGGAAAATGGCAATTGAATATGAGTCTAATAACTGACAACAATTTCATAATAAAGCATGTAATTAGGATTACATGAACAGAAGTGCAGCCAAGCACAGCCGTTTCTATACATGATGCGAAGCCTGTGCCAAATTCAATGCTGGTACTAGCATGGAAATTTCTCCCAAGTATCCAACAGAAATCCAGATACCTGTCAGCAAGTGAGAAAAATTCATTGTCTGATGTCTATAAACTCCATACAGACCACCCAAAAAGCCATAAAGCACAGTGTACAATATCTATCTAGTTTTCAAACTGCATTTTGCATCTGTAGTCAATATACACAAGCAAAATGAGCTAAATTTTCCCCTTATGCCACTAATCTGAAATCAACAATCCAGGAATTAACTTGGCTCATTGGTTTTAGTCTTCTAAACTACCCGTAAACAATTTCACTGATGACTGTAGTACTATTCCTTTAGCAGATAGCTGCTTATAATGCCAAGAACAAATAACTTTGCCTACAGAAATAGAAAATTAATTTAAACCTTTTCTAAAAGATGTGCTACATGCTGTTCTAGTTCTCTCTATGTTTCACTGGTAACTGCAAGTACAGGAGGGAAGGCAGAAGGTTCAATTTTAGATACTTGATTCAAAACGTTTGTTGATGCTCAAGAGACGAGTTTTATCAAGATCAGCTCAAGACCACCCTGATACATATCATCCTGTCCAGTGCAGTTCGGTCTCTGCAGAACTGAGGCTCCAACTGAGCTAAAGCCTTGGTTGCTGGCCACAGGGAAGTTTTACATCTGTGGCAAAGGCCAGGTAAAATGACTTATCCCTGCAATGGAAAAGGTCAAACGCTTCACATTCACCTTGAACTAAGAAAACACATATGGACAGTTGTAAAAGTTGAGCTGATGCAAAGCAATTCTGCTAGAACTCAAGAGACAAGAAAGAATTAATGACAAAAAAGTCATATGCAATAGGTCAACTGAAAAGGCCAAAAGAAAGGTTTTCTTCCAGAGTTAAAGAAATACCACTGAGGATTACTGAGCAACAGTGAAAGTACTGGACAAATAAGGACTTAATGTTGCATCTTTTCCTTAGGATATTCCCTTTAACCTCTTCACTGATGGAATTTACTGATGAAAGTATGATTTTTCTGTGGCTATAGAAATAACTGGGAAAAATAAAAAGTCAAAAAGTCAAGTTCAGAAAGGGCAGAGTGGATGAGGCCACCTGGGCTCCTCAGCACTGTCCTGCACAGACTGCACGCATGTCTACATTACAGTTTCCTCCTCACCCTCATTTACTCTTTTGCAGACATGTTTAGGAGTCTTTTTCTCTAGGTTGTCCCAAGAGAGATGAGGGAGAACCCTGAGTATACTTGTAAGATAAAGTCCGGTCCCTGCTCTAAAAATACACCGAAACAGCAGAACTAACATTTGTGAAGGCAGCCACTCAGCCCTTGCAGCCCAGTACTAGAAGCAAGCCTCACCAATCTACCTCATTGGACATTTCCACCACGTGTGTAAAAAATGATTCTTCAACAGCTTTTAATGTAGCCTCACATAGGCTTCCATTTTTTTTTCCCCCTGGGGATCAAAGTAACTTCTTTAACAATACTACTTCCTCAGCAACACTTGGACTTTCACATCTGTTCAAGATGTAAATTGACTGTGCAAACTGAAAGACACCAACCCTGCTGCACCAAGGTCAATGTTAATTTTCCAGATCCTGCATCTGATGAGCACAGCCGTATTTGATGGAAACGGCTACAGCAAGCACTGTCAGCACAGCTGAAATACAAACCTGTGAGTTCAAAACAAGGAAGGGGGAAATCTGTCACAGAACCACAGAATCTTAAGGGTTGGAAGGGACCTTAAAAGCTCATCCAGTGCAACGCCCCTGCCAGAGGAGGACCACCTAGAGTAGGTCACACAGGAACTCATCCAGGTGGATTTGGAATGTCTCCAGGGAAGGAGACGCCACACACCATCTGGGCATCCTCCTGACACCTGCCCTTTATGTATCTGTAAACAATAATGAGATCACCTCTCAGTCTCCTCTTCTCCAAGCTAAACCCTTGCACGCCCTGGTGACACCTGAAATCATGAGGATTTTTTTTTTTGCTTCAGATTTGGCAGCAAAATAAAGTCATTTCCAGCTCTATACCATCAAGGTGGGAGTTTTTTTCTCCCACAATTCCTGACTGGAATATATAGTCTGGGAGGGTGATACAGCAGAGAGGTCTGCTTCATTAGATAATACAGCTACATCCTTTATCCCCCAAGCACAGACAGAACAAACAAGCAATCACTTGCTCATAGTGCTCTATGGGTCATCCATCAAGGTCTTCTGCCTGCTTCTCTTACCTCCCAAATAGGTACAGTGAAACAAAATAGAGATCATTCTAGCATATCACATTTCTAAATGCTCTTTGAACTATGTAACTCCTTACAATTTTTTTCCTTATAAAACTATAGCAACCTCCAACAGTAGAAAAGCAACTGATTGCTTTAAGCTGAATTTAGGAAAAACTCCAACAGGAAGCTGAAGAACTTCCCCTGTGAACTGCAGATGCCCTTTTTCTTTTCCCAGGGAGTCATCTGTTTAAAGCCAGACTGCAACCTTTGCTAAATAAACAGTTGTTTCATTTACTACCATGTATTCCCTTGGCTGATGGAGTTAATGCTGCCTTACTGAATCTTCCAACATATTCTTTATTTTAGAAATTGTACCGTGTTTCCTAATAAAAGTCAAGAACAATATTAACAAAAACAATAATCTGCATGAGCTCGGAGTGACTTAGATGTACGGACTTGATGCAGAGAGATGCCACATGATTGAGAAAAACCCCATTAAAATACCTCTGGTTTGAGGTATTCTTTCAGCCACTTCTTGGCATTTGCACCTCAACTCATTCACAGCTGAGTTTTCAACTGGAGGAATCAAGCATTCTTAAGATGACAAATGATGATACCGAACATGCTGGCAAAGCTGCGTAAGGACTAAGCAACCGATACGTGACAGTCACTGGCAAAGGCTCAAGCTGCTCCCACAGTCTGCAGTTCAGAGAAATAATGAATGAAGTAGAACTCCATTAATCAGAATGGAAAAGGAAAAAGCTTTTTTGCAGAATAAAGCCACTATAACCAGCAGAAAAAAAAAAAAAGCCCAACGTAATCCTTCACATTTATTTTCTACTTCATAGAAATGCAGAAAAATGCAGCTTAAGTTTGCATCTACCAGATTTTCACTGAGAAGGGAAGCGACCTCCAAGTCACCAATGTTTTTTCATCATGCTAGAAACTGCACTGTTCTACCAGTTTGATACCTGATGATTTTTGTTGTGTTCCTATTCCTGGCATCCATCTGTACCACTATCCATCTAAAACATAGGAAAGTAGTCAACAAAATCACTCTGGAGTTACATTTAAGACAGAAACAGTGCTCTTCTTCACAAAAAGGATACCTGAGCATCCTCAACATCTGAAGGAAACAGAAAAAGTTTCCTTCATATACTTTAGTGTAAGGAATTGCGACTGGAACATCTTTCATACAAGGAAAGGCTGCGGTACCTGGGGCTGTTCAGTCTGGAGAAGAGGAGACTGAGGGGAGATCTTATTAACATTTACAAATATCTAAAGGGTGGGTGTCAGGAGGTTGGGACATCCCTTTTTTCTATGGGAGCTAGCAACAGGACAAGGGGTGATGGGATGAAGCTGGAACACAAAAAGTTCCATTTAAATATAAGAAAAAGCTATTTCCCTGTTGAGGTGAGGGAGCCCTGGCCCAGGCTGCCCAGAGGGGTTGTGGAGGCTCCTTCCTTGGATGTCTTCAAGACCCACCTGGACACGTTCCCATGCAAACTGATCTAGATGAACCTGCTTCTGCAGGGAGTTTGGACTAGATGACCTCTAAAGGTCCCTTCTAACCCTGCCATTCTATGATTCTATGAATTACTAACAGCAAACTCCTAAACAAGCACAGATGATTATTCCACATGATTATTTCACTATCACCATGAAGTCAGCGTCTGGAAGCATGGTCTTACATGTAGGCTCTCACAAGCACATGAGCCACAGAAGATACGCTACTCAACCACATTTTAAAGGTTTCAATTTCTTTGCATTAGTCAAGCTCAACTTTTGATAAGGGTTAAGAAATAAACTGAAGAGAAACAAAGCAAGAACAGCAGCAACATTAAAATATACAAACAATTACAGCAAGAGGCAGATAATTTTTGGTTGCTTGAAGTGTTAGAATTACTGTGTTCAAAGCTTGCAGAGAGAACAATTGTTGTACAGCCAGTGGCCAGTCCTGCAATCAAACATCTCTGGCTATAGTGTAAGCCCACAGCCATAAGGTATTTTGAATCTCAGTATTTCCAGAAAGTACATTAGTAAACGGGAAAGTTGCACATGTGATGTGCTCCTATCCTAACGAAACTCAGAGGAGAAAAATTCAACTTGCTTACTCTCAGACACAGGAGGCAGAAAAAATCTTGAACAAAAATAGCAGGGATATAAATCTGACTTTTAAGGTCCAATGTTTGATTTGCTAGCAACAAAATTAAGCAACAAGAGAGAGGAAGGGGGGAATAATAAAAAAAAAAAAAGAGTACTGGCCATCTATGGCAAGCAAATGAAATCTAGCTCTCTTTAAACACCCAGTGTCCTCTCTAGTTCAGTGCATGACCCTCCTTTCTGAAATGGTTTCAGATGAAACACTGGCCTAGACATCACATCAAACATTTATCTTTGCTGCTCAAACTGTATCTTTGGAGGGAAGGGGCAGCTGTGAAGAGGATCACAAAAACATCTGTATTTGTGACAGCTACAGCACAGACAGTTCAGTCTCACTCCAAACATATTTGATGCTCAAGTCCTCTAGGCTAATAATATTCTGTGAGGCTGTACTCTAGCCTCCAAAGTCAGGTGATCTTTTGAACACTTAATTCAGAAAATGTATCAAGAATAACCTAGAGAATGGCATTAACCTGCATAAGGACAGATTTCCATCCTCCTTGGAAACTGAGATTTCCACGTGGGACACTAAGTTAAGGGGAAACCCAAGATAAGGACAAAGAGTCAATTAAAAATCAAAATAGAGAAGCTGCAACAACTCACTGCCCCTCACATGGCAGGAATAACAATTACAAAAGAGCAATTCTAAGAAGCTGTTTAACATACAAATGTAAGGCAACGAGTACCACTTTTAAGCAGCACGAAATCTTAACAGGGAGACTAATACAATTGTTTAATTGTGACTAACAAAGAAAACGTATACGGATTTTTATGTTTTAGTCCCTTCTTACCCCAACCTGAAACATCACCTACTAGGAATGGCTGGGCCTGGAGCTGCCATTGTTTCTGTGTGTTCTTTCTGGGCTCTGGCTTTTCCTGGGTCTGCAGCAAGGTGAGATGGGATGGACAGCGGAAGCACAATAGCCACAGTTTTTCTCTCTCTCCTTCCTGTTCAACAAGGAAAGCTATCCCTCAGTTGGACAGACACCACACATCTTGACATCTTATTACACATCAGTTCAGAGCAAGTTTTCGGCACAGCAAATGCAAAGTGCTAATATGAAAGCAATAAACACACAGCTCTCTTGCAAATTCTTCTCAAATGTATAGGCTTGCTTTGTATTTCCTCTATGAAGAAATTCAATCTCATTGCAGTGGAAGCATTTACAAAAGATCAGATTTTACTCTTACCCCTAACCAATCCAGGTTTGAGTTGTAATATACGAGCAAAATAAAGACTAGGGCTTTTAAAACAGACCCAGTCTAGTTAAGGTGTAATCCAGTTAAGGTAAGGCTTACACCTTAACTCATCTCCCACCCCCCATATTAACAGGACTCCCAAAGACACAAAGCAGTTGAATTGTTTCTCATAACTATGCTTACCACCCTACTGGTAGTATCATAACATAATGTTTATGATTAACTCCATAGACACCCTGCAGCTGAAGCTATCCCACAGGGTTAACTGTTTTCACATCAGTTACAAGCCAAAATAGCATTAGGGAAAAAAACTCCACAGTAGGTCACATATACGAGTTTTACTGCAGGACAAATTCTGGTCTTAGCTGTAACATCAACCTAACGTAACTCCAGTGTAGTTATGACTGATTACATCACACTTAGCTGTAATCAGAATTTTGCCCTGAATTTTTCCTTACTCAAACCTATGCCATCTCCTCCCTATTTGTGCAGACTAAAGAAACCATCAACCAATACAGAAAGATGCAGTAGGCAACAACACACTTCAGTTCTGACTGATATTAATTAGTATATTTGAGTTAATAGAGGGTCTGTTCCCCCAAGAGACACAAAAAACTCTGCACTCAGCACCCTAGAGATACTCCCACATCTGACCATGCACACACACACACACACAGCAGATCAGTTTCCAGATATAAGTTTCAGGGAAGATGAAGGGAGAGGAGAAAGCATTTGGGCTGTTTTAAGTAAAGCAAGTTATTACCACTGGCTTGGTTGGGGAGGGTTAGTAAATTGTCAATCTGTGTTCAAGTTTTGCTGTTAGTGTCAGGCAGCAGGCTCTCTTTCAAACCGTGCAGGCAGAAGACAGGTGCTATGTTGGAAGGCAGCATGTTCTCCCTATCAGCTTACGAGGAAAGGCTAGTAAGCAAGATAAAATACAAACCCTTCACTTGGGTTATCTTTTCTTGACAGCAAATACCCCCATCTTTTAAGCGTCAAGGGGTTTTAAGTTGCAAGAGTAATTCTTTTGCTTGCAATATATCGTTATGTATTACATAGACTACAAGCTGAAATTCATCACGTATTGTGCTCACTGTGATTTGCCTTGGCTACAGCTCATGTATTACACATAGCCAAACGGAGAGTTACTAGTTTCACGAAGTGCCTCCGTCACAGAAGGATTTTTTTCCTTTCTGGTTCAGTTTAAATGAAGGTCATGCTCAGGTTCTAAAGGAAGTTAGACTGGGAGGCTTTGCCCTGGGGTTCAATAATGCTGGTCAGTCTCCACCCCCTCAAAAACAAGTTTCCAGCCCTATTTGTTCAGCTACGACTCTTTCGCCTTCTCCTTCCTGGAAGCATTCCTGATGTCTTTCCCCAAATAACTCAACTGTTTGTTTAGCTGAAAAACTCTCCTAGTAGCATGGAAGTTTTTCTTCAGCTGGTGCGTGACATCATCTTCATGCCTTTCACTTGAGCAGAGCAGCACCAACCGCATCACTACCACGTGTCCCACATGCAGGTCACCTGCCTCGCTGGGCAATGCAAGGGCTCCACATGCTCGTCCTCCCATCACACTGACATTCTCAGCACTTCCACTGCAGGTAGGAAAGTGCCTATTTACTCACTTTGGCTAGATGGCCGATTCCCATAAGAGTCTGAACTCAGTGACCTGCCTCCCAACATGGCTACCATGTCCAATTAAGTAGAAGCCTTGTCATGAGGTGGGAGATAGAGAAGAAGGCAATATTGTACCTGAGCCTATTGTATGTCCAACGGAGTCAAAGGAAAGAACCACTGAATCTGTAACACAAGAGTACAAGTTCATTTTCCCTTTTTTCTTGGCATAATTTCTTGCCCTAACATTTTCTTGTTATTTTGCTTAAGTAACTCCTTATGGCCCATTCCTCCAGGAAGCAGAACAACTTCTTCACCAGTCAGACAAAACAACACGCATCTGGGCAAAGGCAGAACTCTGCAGTATGCAACAGATCACAGTGTCATTACCCAACACAGAATCTACAATATATTGAAAATAATTTCACTTTATGCCTAATAAGCTTGGTCAACCTTACCAACACTGAATGATAATACAGTTTTGATGGCTAGACTGGAGAACTTTTTCTTATCAAGTTTCTTATCAATATTTTGTTATCACTTAAGGGATTCGCCTGTTGCAATCAGCTCTTGAGTTTGACACTTTGCTAAGCCAAGTATTTTGTGCTCCTTGCAATTCTCACAGTGTTTCTTACATCTTTACTCACGCTGGTGGCTCCTCAGCCGAATGAACTTCAATTTATCAATATCCTTCACCTTTGCACTATATGCAGCACATGTGCCAAGTAACAAGACAATATAACCTCTCTACTCTATATCCTTTTATTTTGACATCTGGGAATCATAACAGTCTTGGTGACTAAAGCATTAACGGCTGATCATTTCATACTTTTGAATTGTGACTTACAGTTGCTGGTTCTATACATGCAATTTAACATTTGGCTAGGTAGAAAGCCTTTTTGCCTGCTTACACTTAGCTCACCCCACGATCCAGACCCCTTTATCAGTTATTCATTTTCCTCATACACCACTCTCCCAGCCTAGATCTGTTTGGAAAATTCATATAGTAATAATTTCATATTCCATTCCAAGTGGAGCTGCACTATGGTTCCGTGCGCAGTGGTGGTGGCTTTCTTCCAGCCTTATTCTTACTTCAGACAAACCAACACTTATGGTGGTATTAAGCCTCCTCGGTTTGCCATTCATGTTGATGCCAGTCCCAACTGAAGGTTGACTGAATCCTACTCCACCACCAGTACAGCAGAACTGGGCCCAGAACTTAAAGACAAGTTGTCAAGAGGTAAAACACAGCAAAGAACAAACCATCATAACAGGATTAATAACTTTATGGAATGAGAAACTTTAAACTGCCATAGGAATGGCAGAACAACCTTTCATCTTCAGCTAAACAAAGTGACTGAACCCCTTTAAGTTTCTCTTTGCAACTTAGGGATCGGATGTGATCGACTGGTGACATATTCTCTGCATCTGTCTCAGTCCATGGCAAACAGTGTGAGCAGATTTTCTAAAACAATTAAAACTTTTAAAAGGTGAAGTTCCTGCTATATCACCTTACATTTGGGCAGGGTATCATCACAGACACCAACAGTTGCTAGAATTCAGCTGACAACAACTTGACCTAAAACCGAGCCTTTGGCTTTTCTATGCTGTACATCAACCTCATGCTTGTTTTCCAGTTCTTATAAATTCAGTAAGAAAGTGCTAATTTTCAAAACAAACCCAGTAAACCTGTTCATTTAACTGGACTTTAAATAATTTTTAAAAACCAGGTCTGTGCTGTCCCAGATCCAACACTATGGCAGTAATATTAAATAAAAAAATAAATATATTACTAGTCTCAAAACTCTCTCCAATAAAAACAAAAGTCCATCTGGACTTAACAACTGCATTTCCTCTTTTGGGAATAAAATTCAGGCGTCTTTATATTATTTCAAATAGCAAGGGGTTTAATTCATTTTAACTGCATTAAATTCATCTGCCACCAATTAATTCCGAAGTATCTCTGTGGGGTTTTACTTCTAAAAAACTGTTGAGATTTTTATCAGCATAAAGTACTGCTCTGTAGTTAAGGCCAAATTTAAACGTTGCTCATTTTCCTGCAATATATTTTTGCATTCAAACACTGTGCATGAAATGTTTGGACTTATCTAAGAACGGCTGAAAAGCATCGCAAGTTCCAAATTTACTGCATCCCACAAGAACTGTATAATCTTTCATTCCTTTAACTGAAAACGTTATTTTCCTCATATAGAGAAAAAAAAAATTGACAAGCAGGGTAAACATGAGCTCCCTTTTCCAGTCCAGTCCTCCATGTGACACCAAATTCACTGTGAATAACCTGTACTACAGTAATTTCCCCCTCTGCCTCACACCTTGACAAGCCACGGGTCCTTATTAGAACTCTTTATTTCTGGTATCAACATTTCAAAACAGAAGAAGCTATAAGCTTGAAAAAGGCTAAGGAGTTATTCACGCGTCACCTTCCTTCCACCCAAAAAGTTATTCTCGTTGAACCAAATTCAGAGCTACAGGTTATTTTTGTCAGACACTGGAAATAAACGTTTCCTTGAGACAAGCCTGATTTATTTGCAAACACACGGAGTTCTGCTTCTGAGAATATAAGAAGAAAAGTTGCTTTTCTTCTAGCTTCAGATATCTCCCAGTCTTTGCTCAGTTCAAAATCCTCCTGGCTTTCTAGACTTCATTTTTTTTTGTTTCAGAGACAGAGTGGCTGCTTGGTCTGTGCCCAGTGTCTTCCTCCAAGCACCTGAGTCCACTCTGTCTTTCAAATGCAATCTTCAGAGGCTTTATCTTTCAAAACTTAATAAGATGCCATGTAAAACATACTCACTTACATGCAACCCTTGCTTTAGGTGCCAAGAAGAGTTTATGTCCGAAGAAGAAGTCCTTAACCTTTTGGCTACCTACTTCCATAAAGCAACTTAAATGGTTTTTTTCTCCTGTCTTCTTAAATGAAGAGCACTCTTTATACCCAAACCATGAAATCTGACACTCAATGACTTGCCAATATGCACAGCTTAAGGCTGCACACACCACAATGCCAGCCTTTTACATCTGTTTTTGTGTTAGCTACAAACATTTTATTCAGTGTTTTTTTTTCAGTAGTTTAAAAATGAAAAGGAGGGGGGGGGAGAAAAGAGCAAAATCCAAATGCAGTTTTGGCTCTGATCCAATCCATCAGAGAAGCAAAGACAGCAGAAACACTCATTTTAGAAGGCACTCAGTGCCAGGAATAACAATGGCTGAGATCGCACCAGTCAGGCTGCAAAGTTGCTTTGGGTCACTTTGTGTCAACATTGTGTGAAAGTTGCACTGGGACCTATGCTCTGGGTCACTTTCTCTTCCCACTCCCCCCTATCTATCTGGAACACAAAAAAATGGACCAACCATCTCCATCATCTCCCAAAACAACTGCTGTGCAGAGCTACCTGAATATACTCTAATGCAGCCCTTTTTGAGTGTGGAGTAGTGTGAAGATTCCTCTTCCAAGAGAGCTCACTATTATAGAACAAAACCAAGGATCTCATTTGGTTCAGGAACCAAGTGCTCGAAGACAGATTGCGCAGAGAGGCTGAGTGCTGTTCTGGGAAGAAATGTAAACTCTTGTCCAACAATGCTTCATACTGGACGTAGAGCTGAACTCACCTTTGAAGGAACACAACTGGATTTGCATAGTTCTGTCCTAAAGTAAAAAGAATTCTGTGAGTCTGAGGTGGCTACGTTTGTTGCTGCACTCACACCACTGTCCAGATAAGTCACTCAGGTATGAAGATTGATTGTAATTCAAGGCATGAGCTGCACTTCAAGTATTGCTGACCCCTTTATCTCTTCACACACGTACACCCCTTCCTACTCGAGTGTCCCCCATATCTTAGGCCTCCTGCAAAACCCTTCCTCCACTTTGTTTTGTTAACGATGAGTTTTCTCAGGGCCTGGATAACTCTGCACCACACTATCTGTCCCCAGTGCAGGCAAATTAAAATACTCATCTTTTGCATATTGTGCACCTTTGGTCTTGCCACTTCTGGACACCAGATAACTACTTAACTGCTGTTCCTTACAGATTGCTGTATCTTTTCCACTATTCTAGTCTCTGAATAGAAAAATAAATGAAGACTTAGGTCTTCATAAAGGGGGGATGATCCAGATCAATAAGCTGAGGATTTGTAGGAGACAGAAACAAAGTCATGTTGGAAAATATCTTAGGATTCATACTCCAAGAAAGATCTGGACACTGTAGGATAAACACTTAATACTGTGCGTAGGTACTGCACTGAAGAAACACGTGGAAACAGCTCTTAGAGGCAAATTGTGTCAAGTTCCTGAAATTATATGAGAACAAATGCATGGACCAACTTCCAAAGCAAATACCGTCCTTGCTTTGTGTATTGTATTTTCACCATTGGTGAAATCAAACTGAAAACAAGCAATGGCAAGGCAGAATGAGAAGATACAATCCACATTTCACCAAGAACTGTATACAACCTGCATATTTACCAAAGTGCTGTTTCAAAAATCTCTATTAAGACTTTTACAGTAAGTCCTTCTGAGAGGCTGATCACTTTTTTTTTTATTTTTTACAGATCCTCCCTGCAGAGATTTACAGGTATTTGTCTGATCCTGTAGGAAACCAGAGAAGCTGAACTCATAACTTGGTATCTTTTTCTTTTTTTTAACAGAACCAGACCTCGGCAATAAACCAACTTCCCCAGGAAAAAAAAAGGAAAAGTAAAAAAAATGATTGCATATATTGCTTTGGAAGTGCTCCTGAGAAACCACAAGCCATCAGTCTCACAGGAGTTATAAGAGTTTAATAATAAAGGCTTAACACAGCCCCGATAGCACATAGTGTTACAGCAATACGCTCCACAGGCTGAGCCAAACAGGGAACACAGTAATACATCACAACATAAGGCTGTAATTTGGCATACCCTCTTATACTCAGGCTCTGAGGTCTGCACTGCTTTCTTGTATGCATGATCACTGTTAAGTTTCTCATTCCATACCCCAGCTTGCCGGATAATCCAATGGCCTCTTATAGAATGGCACACAATATTTAATAACATATAATGTAATTTCTGCCTCTGCAGCTTGACCAGAGACCATATATCCTATAGAGCTCCATCACCTGGACTAGGGAAGGCAGTTGCAATAATAACATTAAAGAATAACATTTTGAATCAGAGTCAGAATGAAAAGAAAGATTCTATTTGCTGTCTCTTACTGGTGAGTCAGAGACCGTTCATAAAGAAAAGAGTCCGTCACTCATTGCCTCCTCTTTTCAGCTAAGTACCGAAAAGGACAGAATCAAACATCTCAACAGCCATCAAAATCTCTTTTCTATCCGAGATCAATATTCTTTACCAGGACAGATGCCAGAGAAGGAACACAACACACAAAACTCTACGTAACTGAGTGATGAAAAAGACTTAGGAAACATATCCTGATGTTTCATCTAGTGAGAAAGTGAAGCTCACGAAAGCAGTGCCACTCTCAGCAAACATGCTGCTGTCAGGATTCATTTGGCAGGAAGATCTTTCTCAGAACAGCCTCTGCCCCAAAGAAAATCATATTTAGGAAAAAAAAAACCCACTCTTATCATGACTATGCAACACTCTGGATAACTGAAGGGAACTAAATCATTTCAGTTCGATTTCAGTGATCTTGCTTAGATTCTTAAAGCATAAACATAACCCCTCAGATTTAGTAAGACACATGAACAACTGCCTGTACTTACAAATTACTTGACAGGGTACTTTTTACTTCCTAATGCTTTGTTTTACTTGCTGAAGACAGACTTAGGGAAGGGCTAAACCATTGATTCAATCTAATGATAAACACCATCCTACTCATTTACGAAGTATTCTACTTTTGCACTAATGTTTTGTGTGCCCCCCAGTGCTTCATTTATTCTGCAATAACTAAGCTGTGTCTTATACAGTACAACTGATTTTCCCACGTCTCCACCCTTCTCTGAAGTGAGGTGGCTCCATGTTAAGAGCACTAGTCACTACAAGAACATTTGACCTCAAGGTTGCTCAAAGTTACTTACATTCTCTATTCAAATCTCAAGGCACGAATTATGCCATCCCTATGCACCGCTTCCCACAGCATCAGGGAAAGTCAAAGGAAACAAGTGTCTCAGCTCCTACATACATACCCTGTGAAAAACAATCAGTGGCATCCCTATGCTTAGACACCACAAGAAGTGACCACCTCAAGTGCATCGTTTGAGCAGAGTTATTCTAACATTTTCAATATCCAAGATGAGGAATACGTCAAGATCACACACACAGCACAGGCACACTCCCTAGAATCACAGATGTGCAAGCTAACAGCAGTAAATACAGGGACTGTGAGTCTTGGCAAGCAAACCATATGAAAAGTTTCAGCCCAGCGCTGTCTGAAACTGATAGGAGACCTAGGTTCAAAGTTCAAACCTATTCCCTTTATGGGAAAGGAAAGCAACAGGAAATATCTGACTGTGAAGAACAATTCCAATAAAGTGTGGATTTTCTACTTTAATAAACTGTCTTAACACAAGGCTGCACAACAGTGTTTCTGTTGCACTAAATCTGAATGCCTGTGCCGTGTGCCACCTGGCTCTGTATCAATACGGAGATGTGGGACATGCTGGTGCTTGTTTCATATAATGTACCTGCAGGGCAAGGTTCACCCTCATTTGAGAACGTGTGTCATTGTGAAATATCCTAAGAACATGAATATTTTCATTCAGATATAAATATTAGTTCACTTATACACTGTACAAAGGTGAACAATTTCTGCATTGGTGCCCTAGCCAGCGCCTCTTTAAATACTACTCTCATTTCTATAGTACTAACTTTTTAAGTATACAGTACGACATTAGGTCATGCAGATTCTCTCCCCATTTCTGTGGTTGACCCAACAACACATCATTTTTTTTCTTGACAGGTAACTTCATAGCCAAGCTTAAAGTCTGTCATGGTTTTGACCAGCTAGCAATGAAGTACCACGACAGTCTCTTGCTCACTGCCCCCCATCCACCCCCATCCTCTTTAGGACTTCTTACAGGAGGCATCTTTACAGCCCCTTCCCCAGAAACGGCTTCATGTCAAACCATGAGAACTGAACCCAAATTCCTTGGGCATCTACTCTGCCTGGACATCATCTCCCATCTTCATTTGAGCTTGGAACAATACAGTTTCTACACTGAGAAACTCTATACAAAGTGAAGAGGCTCTGACACACCAGGCTCAGAGCTTGTGCCTGCAAACTCATGGCTCAACTAAAACACAGCCAATATGGGTAATCGTGCTATGACCTGTGCAACTCCGAACAAGCCCTTCAATGAAATTAAGTGTTTCCCATCTGTAAACAAATCACTCTGCTTTTTCACAGCAACCCTTGAACAAAAAGCTTGAGAGCTAAGAAGGGCTATAGCTAAGTGTTATCACTCTTCTCAGTAATTTTATACGGCATCAAGATCTATCGGTTACATTGCAAACTGCAAAGCAATTCTCTATGAGCTCTCAATTTCCAGTCATTTAACCAAAGCAACAACTCTTTTGGTGGCACAGAACTTCAAAGATGTAGTAATATTTGTTCAATGAATTGGTATGAATGTCATGGAACCTAACCAACTCCTGCACTTGCTGATGCGCGCGTCGCTTCCTTTCCGTAATGAAGTGACAAATTAGCAGAGCAAGAAACAACATCCATGTTCCAAACAGATGTATTTTTAAAATGTTCTGAGCGTGCCAGTTTTCTTTATTCTGCAATGAATGACCTGAATTAAAAGATGTGGTGTCCTCTGCCAGCTGGCAAACGCTTCAGAAGGATATTACATTGCTATTGTCTTCAGCAGTGCCCAAACAGGCGTTTGGTAGCAGGGAGGGCTGGTATATTTTGCTTACAAGTTTAGTATATCTACCATGTAACTTCACAGTGCTGTGACCATCAGAACTCTGGGTACAACTACAACATGGTGCTTAATTCTCACCATCCAGTGTGTATAGCTCCTCAATATCTGTCACAGCTCCCTATTCCAGGGGAAGGTCAAGGGCAAAAGCCTCTCAGGTTGCTCTTTCCAGAAGAGATGGACAAATAGTCCCCAAGTGCAAAAGATAAGGTGAGATGAACATGAAGGAGAAGTTCAATGGTAGTTGAATTGCTCTGAGGAGCACAACTGTATGGTAAATCTATACCTTCTCTAAAATCACAATAACAGGCAGGCCAAACTGGACCAATAAAGCTGCCATCTGAGAGGCTTTTGTCTTTGGAAATACCAAACAATTTCCATATAAAAACCAAGTATCTGAAAACGTTCAAACATTTTATCTCTTTACTACATACTAGCAGCTTGAAACTGCAGAGCCAAATATGCTTAAACTTCTCCTTAAAGAACATTCCGTTTCCAACTAAAGGAAAAGCCACTAAAATGTCCTGATTAGAGGCTTATTGCCCACCAACCGCATAAGGAAAATGAATTTTGTGTTTTCACAGTGGAAACAAAATGCATATTGTTACCTCTGACATTATAAAACACAAACAATCATAATTAGATATAAATTGCTTTTGTCTTGTAGCGTTTTTATTAAATATGCATGTGGACTTTTATCAAAGCACAGTCCAAGCACTGTATTTGTGACAGCGTCTTAAACTTACAAACACTCTCACAACTGTCTGAGAGCACTGGAAAGCTGCTGCACATTTTCTTTGTTTTATATAAACAAAGACATCTACATGCAATTAATGGTAATTAGGACAACTATTTTAATAGCTTAGTCTTGTTTTTATGCTTCTGGAGCCATTCAATCGTTTTTTTTTCCTCCCTCTCCCTGGCACGAAACACTTTTTCGTGTGTTGGCTTTCCCAAACTAGCACTCAGAAACCTCTCTTTCCTCAAAAGCAGAAATACAAATACTTCCATCAGGAAATTCATATTCTTGAATTTGTTTGAGAATCATCTACCGCTTATGAGACTGTGTCAATGGTCCAAAGCCTCACAAACCCTTAAAGCACACAACATCTGACCTTGCTACCGGAATAACTGCCAACAAGTTCTTATGTACAGCTTTATAGGGACAGTTCTCATCTCTCCTGTGTCTGCCCAGAACAAAAACAACAGGAAAGAGTAAGGTACAAGAAAAGTGTATGATCATAAAACACCTCCAAATACAAGTGCTTCATGGGTGCCTTCTCTAGAAAATGGCAATGTGCTACTTTCTTTTGCATTACAAGTACCCAGACCATATATTAATGTGAAAGGTGATACTGAACAGAAAGTCTGTTGGATCCATTTTACACTCACAGGGTTTTTTTTGCAGTTTGAGGATGGGGGGAAGTTTGAGAGTTGTTCTTTGGTTTTTAACATCATCACCACAACCAATTCCAAAATCTGAAAAGACTTGTGGCCCATCAAATCCTAAAACTCATGAGATTCACAAAACAAGCGTTAAAATTTGGATTTGAGAGGTCCTGCACGGTACATGAGTTTATAGCTAGTACATATTGGATATATGCAGAGAGAGATTGAGCCCATGTTCCTTCAAGGCCAAATGTCTTGAAGAGCAGCTTGCATGCCTTCAGCTTGCCTTCACCTTCCAGCTACGTGAACTGGTTTGCAAAGGGCATCACATCTACAAAAAAAGGCTTTGCATGGTCCCAAACCAAACAAACATTGACTGAGGCAAAAGCGAAATTAAGATGTTCCAGAAGTCATCTGTGCATAGGACAAAAGCAAATGCCATTCTGTTCCCTGAGTATCTGCTTGACTATGAGAGCTCTCATACTTGGAGGAAAAAAACAAACAGAAAAAGAGCCCCGAGGCAAAGAAACATCATCACAGTAACTTTGAATGGTGAACACAGAGTTTCTCATTTCCCGTTATCTTCTTTTACAGAAATGTTTGAGGGAAAAAAAATGGTTCATCAAAACCTAATAAAAATAACTGAGAGACAGACTAAATACTGTCAGTAATGCCTCATCTCCACATGCAGAAACTGCAGGAGAATGAAAAACTTAATTCAAATAGCAGCAGCAGAAGATAATCATCTACATCACCCAGCCCCTGGACAAATACAGCTGGAGATGATCTAGAGAAAAAGTCTTCCTCCTATCACACCACATACAAAAATACAATGAATCCCTTTAAATTAGCACTTGGCAGAGAAATAAGCCAGTGAGAAAACAAGCTTTAAGGCATCCAAAAGGTTAAATACTAAGAAACATTGGTTCCAGTCTAAGATCAATGGAATTGAACTGCTAAGCACCTAACTAAATTGTTTCTCCAAGTATGCAAGCCTTCTTTAAAAAGAAAACCCAAAAAACTCATAGTGTGGTTTCCAAGTCAGCAATGGCTAAAAGAACAACTGAGATGACACTCCTCCAGGACAGGAAAGGATCAAAAAGACAGGTCAGTCTTATCTCCAGCTACAAGAACCTGTGGTGTCCAAGTATAAGTCGTGTTGAACAGGTCCTTTTGACAGAAATTAGGCTTACAGTGATAAACTCATGAGCAAACCTGAAATAGGCAGTAAATTACCAGAGGGCTGCATGCAGATGAGTAGTATGAGCAGGCTCACGTGCTATACCATGCCCAAAAAAATCTCACGTAACCCTGTTTGGGAAAGCCATGAAGTCTCTTGCATATTTGCAACAAGTAAATGTAATAGATATTATTATTAATACTATTATTGTTGTTGTTATCAGGAACAACATTGAGGAAAGAAACTAAACTTTATATGTGGAAAGGCAATTATTGGTGCAACCCCTTTGGTGTTTGGACACACACATTTTTGCCAGATCTGCCACAATGCAATGTGCAATGATCTGCATTGTTCTGTTTTGCCTCTGAAACACCCATCTGAAAACAGCAAAGCGGCCACATAAACTTTCGGAGGACTGGCAGAGCCTCGGGAGAAAACCAAAACCAACAACAAATTAACAAACTCACCCCAAAACCAGAAAGTTTAAGTCAATCCAGATCAATGGACTACTTTAATCAAAATATCAAGATACGGGAACAGCTTGCTTGAGAGCAGTAATGCAGCATCCAACAGCACTAGCAGCATTGAAACATCAAATGGTTTTTCATGAAGACCACGTGCAACTGCCAATTCTATTTCACCAAAAGCTGGGACTTCAGAAATCACGAGCTGCCAAGAGCCAACTCCCATTCTTAAATTAATTCAATTCCCACAAAGCAAACCCACTGTAATCTCAGCAAGACAAACCTTTGACAGCGCTCCACAACAGACCCCACTCCTTATTAGCATTTCAGCACCTGCTGAAGTGTGCTCCCAGCCAGCATTTCACAGGCTCACTGGGATTCACAAATTTGAGTTTTGCCCATTTCTGGATTACTCCACTAGCAGAACTCCTTGTAAAAGGCAACAGTCATTTTATTAACCTTATTCTAAAACAGCTGCCTCATGTAACTCGACTTCATTTGACTGGCAAAAAACCACAACAGCTTGATGTTGGCAGGTCTGGGATCAATTCAGAAGTGGAAAATGGCCTCTTCTTGGTTTGTGACAAGCCATCAATGTAGGCAACTTTTTGGCCATAAGTTTGACTGTGAAATTGCCTGCACAACTGAACAGATGACAGGGAAAGAGAGGAAAGGATCAAGTGAAGTGAGACAGTGATGAGTAACAGCATGAATAAAGAACATTGCAGAAGCCTGAAACACCAGTTCAGCAAACACAAAGGGCTGCTGGTCATTCAAAGAAAGCAAACTGTGTATATCTAAATGGCCTTAAGCTGTTAGCTTTTAAAGTCAGGATCTGGTTGTGGGGGAAGGGGTTCTTTTGGGTTTGTGCTGTTTTTCAACTTTATTAAAAGAACATCTTTCTCAGGCTGAGTAGCCTTGACATTCTTTCTAAACCATACTTAAACAAACATGCCCACTAATTCTCCCAAACCAAATCAAGTAATGGCAACCTTAACCATAATAGATGCTATTCAATGTGACACACAAAGCCAAGCATATCAAGGCCAAGGACTCCATATGGAGAAATGTGAGCCAACAGTGGGATTTAGGGCCAACTTCAAAATTGCACATATGGAAGAGAGATGCAAGCACCTTAAGATCCTCACTGCATCCAAGCAGGCAGTTATCACCAGCTTCAGGCCCACAGATACTCGAGAGAAGGAAATGAGATTTATCAGTTGCAGCAGCCCACTTTCCCACAGGTCGTTTTAATCAAGCTATTTTGGTGGTAGGGAGTAAAAGCAAGCAAAGCCTTCACAAATCACTTTCCAAGTGTTTTTTGCCAGCACTTTACCATCTGCACTGACCAGGAACACTGGCTGCTAACCAGGATGTCATTCAGTAAAATACCGTATCTCGGAATGAGAGTGGTGTATCCACTCCCTCCTCTGAATATCAGCTGGTACAGCCACTGCTTACAGGTAACGAGGTGTGGGGAGAAGATGCAGAACTTCAAGAAATGTATTGGACAAACTTTACTGTGAAAAATCACTCTTGAAAAGAAAGTTGGATCACTTGCTGGAATCCCATTGGCTATACCTGTGCTACATTAAACTTATTAATGACCATGTGGACATTAAACAGATTTTGGAGCTTTAAGAAACAAAGCAGCCTACTTAATTCCTAGGCTAGTTGTGGAGTCATCTCCTCCAGGCTAGTTTTTGTTTTTGCAGATACATACATGATAGCATAGTTTTCCTGTGAAGAAATGCTTTGGCTTACACTATGACCTCAGAGCAACCCGTGGCATATGGCCAGAGCGTTCATTCTAGGCATACATAAGAGAATAGAAATGGGTCTAGCAAGGGAGTAATTTTAATGACATCTAATTAAATGAAAGTTTTTCTAAGCTAAACCTGTGTCCAGCAACCTGAATCATAGAGACTAATGACATCAGTACCAGCATTGGTACACAAGACTGATGCAAATAATGAAGAGATGTATCAGTAAATGTAAGTTAATAACATGCCAAAAGAAAGAATAACCTTCTGCAGGAACATTTAGCACTTACTCAGACCTGGCATGTCTGGTTCACTCAAGGTATGAGTTTTAGATACAAAAAAATATCTAGTCCAGACTAAAACACGTGACCTAGGCAGTAGACCACAAATGCAGGTTGAAGTATTAACATACTGATGGCTCAAGCTAGGGAAGCCAGAGAACCAAGCCTTAAATCCTAACCAAAGCAAAGGAAACAAGGCAAATTGCAGGATTGTAAGTCTGGACTTCGGGGGAGCAGAATTCAGTCTGTTCAGGGACTTGCTTCAAGGAAACCCATGGGGTATGTATGGGCCTGGAGAAAAGACAGGTGTGGAAGAGTTGGTTTATTCTGAAGAATGCCCTCCAAACTCAAGAATTATCCTGCTCCATGTGCAGAAGATCAAGCAAAGGCACCAGGAGAGCTGCATGTATAAACAAGAGGCTTCCGACAAAAACATAAAAAGAATGCATACAAGAGGTGAGAGTGTGGTCTGGTGAGCTGGGATGAATAAAGAGACACTTCCCTAAGACAGGTTTAAGAAGGTCAGAGAGCCTGCCTGGATTTGAAAACAGTGGTGGGCATGAAGGGCAACAATAAGCACTACTACAGGTAATGTAGCAGCAAAAGGAAGACAAAAAACCCCCATGAAATGGCCTGGAGAAGTGGGCAGACACATCCTGTGAAGTTTCTGCAAAGGGAAATGCAAAGTGCTGCTCCTGGGAAGGAATAACTCTGTGCCATACAGGCTAGGGGCCAGCTAACGTGAAAAAAGCTTTGCAGAAAATCACCTGGTAGTCCTGGTGGAGCAGCTGAACTGAGCCAGAATCATGTCCTGGTAGCAAAGGCATCCAACAGCAGCTGGGACTGCACTGGGCAGAGGGCTGCCAGGCAAGGTGAGGGAGGGGATCCTTCCCCTCGGCTCATCACTGCTGCAGGGGTGCATCCAGGGCTGTGCTCCTCACTACAAGAGACACATGTTGGAGCAAGTCCAATGATTTAAGATGATTAAAGAATTATAGCATCTTCTGTATGAGAGGCTGAGAGCTGGGACTTTTAAGCCTTGAGAAGAAAAGGCTCAGGAGGATCTTGGTAACGTAATCTGATGGGAAAGAATAAAGAAGGCAGAGATGGACTCTTCTCAGAGGTGTCCAATGAAAGGACAAGACACAATGGGAACAGACTAAAAAGCAGGAAATTCTATTTAAACATTAAAAAACTCCAACTGTAATATGAAGGTGAAGATCTCCAGAGGTACTTTCTAGTCACAACTACCTTATGATTCCGTGAAACACCCTTGACTGGTTTTAATGCTTTCCCTCACATTTGACTGATTCAGAACGAATAAATGCAGAGGAAACAACTACAAAAAAAAGGATAAACCTATTCTGCTGGTAATGCTATGCCAGGTGAGAAGTCTCAAGAGTACAGTTTAAAGTGAGAACTGAATGTATCCTGAGTTGAGCACAGGATAAATCTAATAACTATAAGGTTAGTGTTCACTTACAAAGAATTTCCTTAGCAGGATAATGAAATGTATTGTTATGGCTACTATTCGAGTCCAGGAGTAAAAATCCAAAAATAAGCCTGGAGAGGTCATGATGATTACCCACAATAAATTGTTCTTTACTACTGGCTCTCATAAGAGGAGCAGCCACTTCAAATACAACAATGTGGAAATTAGCAAGCTCTGGCCAGGAATTACCCAAGTTAACTTGCAGAATCCAGGCAGTCCCTCTGCAGTTGTTGGATATATTAAACATGACCAAGGTGTCCTGTACTGCCAATTTCCCTCATCAAATTCCACTCATGAGAAGATTTCAGGCAGATGGATGATTAATGCCCCATATTCTTCTAGAGAAAATTTAAACAGTGATACCACCTAAGGCACAGTTTCATACTGCAGCACCCTATAGCCCCTGAACTCATTTCCCCACATCTCTTCCTTTGAGCCATCATAAAGACTCCCCTGGTTGAAAGGTCAGACTGGAAAAACACCTTTCCTTTTTGGTGTTCTGCTGTTTTAGAGTAGGCTGGCATTGTCTGCCACACAATCAGTTGAACAGAAAAAGCCAGCTCAAGGTAAGCAATAGAAACAAGGATTTGGGTTGAAGCTCAAAGAACACAAGTAATGTTTCAGAACGTTTTTATAACCAGTGCCAGCAGTGTTTCTTGTAGCCAAAGTCCAAAAGCACGCCGACACCTTTCTATCCATTCCTAGCTCAACGCCTACCAGATGGATCTCTTCTATTTTCTGTGCCCAGCTGACTCCATCACTAAAAGCTACCCTACCATTCTGAAACATGCAGAAGAATGAAGATACATTGTGGGAAAAAATCATTAGGGCCCTATGAATACATTTCTTTCAAGCTTGTCTACATAAGGTCTTCTCCCTATGGAATAACCCTGTAGGATCAGGAAAGTTATCCTTACGTGCAAACCATAGACACAGCAGCTGAAGGACTTGGGGCTTCAGTGACTTTGCTACTATAGCTATTGCATATTGTACCTACAAGGGGGTCTTTTTCTGACATGATGGCTTTAATTAGTTTGCCAAGTAGAAAACTTCACTTGCAAAGTAGTACTTTTTGCTAGCATAATATCAAATGAACCCATATTAGGGTTTCTAACAGCATGAGTAAGTTACAGTACAGTTAGAGTCTGAAAGTGACCAATCCCAACCCCAAATTAACACCAACCTCAAGTTGTACTTAAATAGTTCTTTGGCAGCAAAGCAAAATTAAGGAAATTTCCACACCCTGTGTGGCCCAGCACATTATTGCAACTCCCCCCCAGCACAGCTGTGCCAAGATCTCTGCTCAGAGGGAGGGGAGACATCGTAAACTAGATCACTGAAAAAAATGTGTGACCAAAAAAAAACCCCACAAAAAAAACACCACTCCTCAAAAATGTTACCACGCAGCTACTTAGAGCAGATTCACCACCAAAATCAACACACCATGTAACTATACCCTCAGCAACTGAGCTTTGGAAAGCTCAGGTCCTTTCCACAGAAATGAAACGATCCTTGGCAAAGCGGTAACATTCCTTAAGAGCAGGTTCTTAAATAACTGCACACCTGTTGACACTCAAATAAAAACACGACTGTGGTGAACAGAGGCCAGAGCCTATGTAAGAATGTACTAAATAAAACAGAGGAGGAGTGATTGGTGTAAGGCTGTCTAATAAAAGAGATGGGACAATTGGAACTCTGTCCCCAAGCCATTACTGGGGTTTTTTATATATTTTATCTCCAGAAGATAAACTCCTTGGAAAACTGTCCAGCACCACCAATGCCTTAATCTAGAACAAAGAAGGATCAGTTTTTCCACAACACCAGAAGAAAACACAAGCTACCTCAGAAGACACATCTTCGAAGCACTTTTTCTGACAGGACAAAAAAAAATAAGAAAGAAAACATTCATACTTAATTGAGGGATTGTCCACAAAACTACTTAGTAAATCCACAAACAGATGGAATAAGGATGAGGCAACAACCCAAGGATGACTTTGTAATAACATGTCAACGGTTCCAACGACCGATGCATTAGGAGCAAAAAAATTCCAAGGTCTGAGTGAGACCTTGTTGTATCTTGCAGCAACAGTACCCTCTACCGTTACAAAGCAGCATAGCATAAGATAAAGTCCAGCTTGTTGCAACAAGAACACCTACCAAGCTTCCTCAAGTCTCTAGTTCCCTGTAGAAGTGTTCCAAATCTGTTTTCTTCTCACTACAGTCAGGTGTTGGGTTGGTTATGATGTTCATCCCTTCCTTTTGCCAAGGCCTTTCTCTGTGATTGGAAAGTGAACAGTTCATAGAATCACAGA
>WBNH01004641.1:0-15280 GCA_013401255.1 Urocolius indicus | reverse complement strand
TGGAGCTGAAATGAAAAAATGTCCTAATACACTGAAGGATATACATTAGTACCTTAAATGGTAAATTCACTGAGCAGCAACATATTGTAAGGGAGAGTACAAAGGCAATGTAGCAGTCTATACTATATCAAGGTATTTAGAAGTTATTGGTTGGTCATCCAGAAGCAACAAGACCATCACAAACACATTGTAGTTCACTGAGTTGGGAATTAAAAGTGTATTACTTTATGATACAAGGTTTGTGTAAATACCTTAAAATACAATCAGAAAGTTGGCACTGAGAATCTATTTCAGAAGTGTAATTCGTCAAACATGCTGTGGTGATTAACATAATAATATATTCTTTTCAGATAATACAGAAATGGACATTGGCCTGCTGGTCAGAAGTACGGAGGCATTGAGTTTGCACCTCCTTTTTATTTTTTCCCTTTCTTTTTCTTCCTTCACTTATTAAACTGTGTGTACTTCACAAGTTTTTCTCACTTTTACACTTCTGATTTCTTCCTCTAGACTGCAGCAGTGACTGAGCAACTAGCGCTGTTGCACACCACATCACAACTTCACGATAGTAAAGCTTCACCTTCCAGCTTAGACTGCTCATTACCAGAAAAAAGTTAAGAAAGTAACATATTATTTGAATAAACATTAGCAAAAAAACCCAGAGAAATGTTGGTTTAGTTGTTTTGAGTGCATCTTTCTAGATGCATCTTTTTGTAATGATCAACTCGTGCTGTCACTGGAGTGTCTATATACTCCTCCTCATCTGCAGATTTATGAAAGAATATTGCCTCTACCATAATCAGCAGCAGGAGTTACCCGTGAGGTTTGGCTTGAGAAATGCTATGCAGGTATGTGATGCAAACAACGACGGCCTCAACATTTCATTCATAATTGATAATAAGAGTAGTCTGATATTCTAAGAATCATATTTGTAGTCTTAATCTCATTGCTATTAAACTGCTGTTTTCCATTCTGTGCAGTTATTTGATGTGCAAGTCTTAAATAACCTTATGAAACTGATGAAAACCACCCCAAAAGCAATTACATGAGAAAATATCTATGGATACTCTGGAGTATAAATTTTTCTGTGTAACTTCAAATATCATAAAAAGTACACAAAAATAGGCAATATTGCACCTGAGGCTGTCTAGCATTAAGCAGATGATTCAGAATTACATCTTCTACCATATTAATGTTCTTTGTCTCCTGATAATAAGGATGCGTTCTATTTCTCATACTGTTGATGTGGTTTCAATCAATGTAATCAGGTGGTGACTGATAAAGAATGTCCAAAAAAGAATAAGCCTGACAAGATGTATTAGTTCTATTAACTGCATGAAAAAAAAAAAAAAAGTTTATACTTTTCTCTAGGGCTGAAGATTATAAAAACCTTAAATCTAGCAGCTATTTTTGCCAAGCATAGACCTTCTGAAATGTAGTCTATGGGAAACATAGCCTCTAATTTCAGGGATGGGATCTGTAGTTTCAGTTTCCACAGTGCCAGTTGCTTTCCGGCTGTCTGCATTATTGGTCCCTTCATTTTCAGCCCCAGTGCAGATGTCTGTGGAAAGACACTATTAGAGAAGCATTGCCCACAGAAACACAGCAACACATACAATCCCTAAGGATCACCTCTCTGAGTTCCTCCTCAGCTTCACTTCGTTGCTAGCTAACTGAAGTATTGAAAGATTGAAGAAGAAACTGACACAAAACTCAGAGAGATGGTAAGATTTATAACGCATATAGGAATAATAAAGTAAGAGATGAAGATGCATAACTGGAGCTAGCTGCTCCTTTTACATTTCTGTGCAGAGTGTCAGAATAAACTAATGACATCATAACAGATGCATTAAGTGCAATCAATCTTCTATAAATTGCATAGTTCTTCGATGTTCTTATTATGTAATTTGGAAATAACAACACTGATGCAAAAATATGTATGTAATCTTAGCACTTTAGGATTTTACCTGTGTATATTAATTGTTACCAAAAAAAATCTCATTACTTGTACACTCTCATAGCACATCAAGTGTAATATTACAGTTCCACACCATGGAATTACTTTCTGCAAACTTAATTTTTTGTGGTTATGCAAAATGTGGAACAATTGCACCTGTGTGTCAGCAGATAATGGTGACCTGATAAATTTCAGAATGACAGAAATATTATGAGAAATATTATGAGAAATATTAATGTAAAGTTAGCCTAATATTAAGCCTTGAACTTAAATATTCTGTACTGGAGCTGAATGATTCTAACCTAAATTAAAAATTGGCACTCATAAAAAAGCTGTTGAAACATGAAAAGATATAATGCGGTGCATGACATATGGAGGCAAGATCCAGTAGATGTGCTGAAATACTATAAAGACTAAAGTTCTGGCCCTGAGAAAGCTGGATATAGGAAATGACCAAATATTTTAGTTCAAAGACATATACTGAAAACCAACAATTTTAAAAATAAAGGGCAGGTGTGGGGTGAAGGGAGTAGTGACTCATTTCTTAAGTTAATACCATCCTACAGATGACTGAAATAATTGGTGTAATATAATTTCATTACTCATATTCTGATAAAGCACATCCTTAAGAGTTTAAGATAAACAGGTAGAGTGTTTTTTCCTAATACAGGTATTAGATTTTTTTTAAAAAAATTATAACCTATATTTGAAAGTTATCTTCATTGTGTCCATCTTGGTGTCATCATTTGAACATCAAAATCAGTTTAAGTAACAGAGTTTTTAGGTGCTTTCTCAATTTTAATGGAATTTACCATCCACTCGTCTTTTTTAATGTACTATATGTTACAGATCAGACATGTAGAGTGAACTACTGGACAAAATACATTAGTTGCATTCACATGTTCTGTGAATCCTTGCCCACATCATATACTTATGCATCATATCAGGAACACAGCACAAAGTTTCACTTGTCTGAATTCCCTTATTCAAACCCTCTTTATATAACCAATTTTTTAAAAAAGACAAATTCAATGGGAGAACATCTAGTCTCATTCAAATCAAGATACTTCTCCTACTAAGTTTCAGTTTTGTGTGATTAAATATTATTTGTCTGGTAAAAAATTGTGAGAATCAGGAATATACAACAGATTCAGGACAAAACTAATTTATAAACAGAGCTCTCATTAACTGAAGGATAACTGATGAATTTTTATGCTAAATAAAATTTCAGGTATATTATGGAACTTTTTTAAAGTACAATCTGCTTTCACATAGCAACAGAAACAGGATTTTCAGAATATCACAAAAATCTCAGAAGATTTTAGTGCAAGAAGAAAGTCTTGTATGTTATATACAGGTAATATACCAAAAGCAAGGAAACTTAAAGTACTCATAAAAAGTACCAAAAAAATCAATTACTTCTTTTTCCTCAGTACAAAAGAAACAAAAAGTATGTTGTAAATGTCACATTATATTACTTTTTTACTATATCAGCCTGTTTTCTTACATTTTCAGAATTTATTCTGCCCTATATAGTTTTTCATATTTGTTTAACAATAAATGAAGTTATTTAACATTATTTCTGTATTTTAAAACAAAAATATCATTTTACTTATTGTAATAGGTATAAACATAACATTTTTTTATCTGGTAAAGATTTATTAAAATACTACATTTGTGGAATCACATTTTGGGAAATTCTGTTCAATTTTCTGTTGACTGGTGACAATAACACATGGAAACTGCAGAAAAAATCAAATAGTGATGCAGTACATAATCTCATGAGGTTCAATCACTAGAGACAGGAAGAAAGGAACCCACACAGTATTCTGACAAGTTAGACTATGCCCACTGCTGGTCTGGCAATGCTAAGGAGTTTAAATATTTAGTATTTTCCCAGGAAATTATGGCCCACCTCCCAAAATAGTGACGTTGAATTTTAAAACTTTTATATAGTTCCATTTGTGCATTTCATGTGGTATTCTGAACCGGTCATGACAAACCAATCTTTATGACGTCACCAAAGATAATCAGTCAAAACTATTTTTTGGAATAAATGTTTTAGAACAGTCTTTCATACTAGTAGGGTATTTCTGAAATCAGTGCCATTACATTGACAATGAAAATTTTAAAAAATATATTAAAAAAAATAATAAAAATACATAGTTTAGAAATTATTTTGATTGTGGTGAATTTAATAGAAATAATCATGAAATAATCATGAATTATGAGCCTAAAGAAATGTATGTATTACTATTTACATTTAATTAGCTTAAATATTCTTATGTGTGCCATTTTTTTAAAAGTAAACTTAAGAAAAATCACTCTTGCACAGTTATTTCAAGTATTCAAGTAAAACAAAACCATTAATTCAAGAATATGGTCTTGCAATTGTACATCTCAGATTATTATCATTCCCAGACAGTTTTCCTTACACTCAAGGACCTGTGCTCTGTTTTCTGCAGTTGCTTCTATTGAGCCATTAACATACAACTCTGTGAAAACGACTCATTTCTACTGGAGATATTATCGTTGGTTACTATAGTAAAAAGATATGCTGGTAACTTAAAAATGTGTAAGAGGTAGTTCACAATATTTCAATTATTCCCTTGCTAACCCTTAAACACGTTATATAACTAAAAGGAAATATTTTTTAAACATTTCTTATTCCAAGGCAGCTTTGCTTTTTCCAGTAGATACTCTAAATTTTCATATAAAAGACATCAGATTAAAAGTATCAAGTGCTGCTGGTAGAAGAAAATTTGTCTACAGCAGCCTGATAAGGTCAAAATTATATAGTTCCACTTATTTATGAGTATCAGTCTGTAGCCCGAAGACATTTCCTAATGAAACTCCAAGATATCAGTAAAAATTTTCAAGCTGTCAAAAAGTGCAACTGAAACAGAAATAAAATAAAAATGTGGCTAGTGGATTCAATTCATGATGCACAATTGATGCACTGTCGTAGAAAAGTTAGCAAATATCATTTTAAGGCAAAGCCTGGGTAAGAACAGTTCTGCATACTAGTCAAGCATAATTTCTTATGTTTCTGAATATCAGAAATTCTTATTTCAAATATAATTTTCCTGTGAAGATGCCAAATATGAGTTTTTCATGGCTCAAAATTGTTAGAATCACTTGATATCAATCGTATATAAAATGTTTGATATTCCCAAATGTGTTCCCTATAAAAAAAAATTCAGAACACAATTCATGGAAATCCATTTCACCTGTGTACTACTGAGAAATTCTTTTTTGCAACAACTTGAGTATTTATTATACAAAAATTACTATTTCATATTGATACGACTCTATAGTTTGTTGCTGTATTCTAAACAAAGGATTCATATGTTCATGAAGGGTAATATCTAATGAAGTTACTTAGAGCACTGTCAACTTGAAGTTAATTCAAGTTTCACCTAGGCAACATTTCTAAGAATAAGTCTTGTTTCCAAAATGGACTGTGCTGAAAAATAGCATATCGCAGGCATGTACTAATTTTAAGGTTTAGCTCAATATGTTATTTTCTATGTCAAACAGGCATGCTGACCAAGGATGCAAATATTGCTAACATCTATCTATACTGCATTTCAGTTTCCTCTTAAAACATTAATTTCAAATCCAATGTAATTGAAATTATTTAGTGGTTTAGAAAACAACCACATTCATGATAAGATGTAAAGTGTTGATCTATTTTAAACTAATAATGACTTCTTCACAGAAGAAAAAAAAATAATCTTTATGCAGTGCTTCCCAATATTTTCTCCTGACACTGAAATAAGACTTCTGTCATTATTACATTATTTATTTTCACAGTAAGAATTACTGAAAGCAGTAATTTTATCTTTTCAAAAACATATCTAAATCCAGATTTAAGATGTTCACTTAATGTCTCTTAAAATATTTAGATCTTCAGCTGAGCTCCCACATGCCAGAACTGAAAACATTACTTAGTTTGAAACCAAGACATTTCAAGTGAAAGAAGTATCATGAATTATGAGGCCAAGAGCAAGTAAGAACATGTTGTGATGTGATCGCAGCCTTTAACAGAACTCAAAACCGAATTGCATTAAGAGACTGTTTTTATAATGGAAAATGACACCTTTCAATGATAGCTTTTAATTTTTCAGTTTTTGCTACTATAACAGTAAACCCTTCAGCTACAATTAACTTCCACCCTTCTCTATTGTAAAAAGACACCCCCCAAAACAAAACAACCAACATAATTAGAACTTTTGAAATTACTGGAAGAATATAAGCAGATTTTTCAAACTAGCAGTGAATGAGAAAGCTTCCATTTCAGCTTTTTCCCAACCTGATATTCATGAATTATTTCCTAGATGAGCTCTTGCTAATCATTACTTAATTGTATTAATAAAACCAAACCACAGTTGTGTAAACCACCATAAATCTATCTGCTTCAGTGAAGTGGTACTAATAGTATGGTTGTTCAATATTAGCATAGTTTTTTAGTTAGCATCTACATATTCTAGCGTAGTAAAAAATGTTGTCAGGATGCAGATGATAAGTGTTGGGCTTAGAAGGAATCACATGTAGCTTGAACCACATATGGAAAAAAAAGAGGATCAGAAGCTGCAGAAAGACAAGATGTAATCACAAGGTATAACAGGTATGTAGGGCACAAGCTATTCAGAATTAATCATATTTGCTTATGGTTCTCACAGAATACCAGGAATAGGATGCAAAATTATGAACTGTGCTATATCAATTGCAAAGAAACTTCGTATTAAAAATGTATACATCTGCCTGCAAAAAGAATGCTAAGGCTGTGTTCTGAACACTACTAGGTCATATGGCAATCTGTCTCCTGGGAAAAATGTCAGAGGTTCCATGTTATGTATTACTCTCTTCTGCAGAGGAGAATTGAGTACTCAAATGAGATTTATGGCATAGTACTTTCCAGTTGAAAAAAGAGGTCAGACCACTTTGATAAAGTAGCTCTCAGCAAGGGAAAGCATTAAAAAAAAATATGCATAAAGAAAATGTACATATGCAATTTTAATGTACCTTTTTGCATATGTACTCATATTTAAAATATTTGCATACGTATATGGATATATTTTTCTATGTGTATACATATATGTATACATATATAAGAAATAATCACTGGACTGTTATTGTCAAAGTCAGAGTTAAGGAATGGGACTTGAAATATTTGCCTAAGGGTGACAACATAAGTCACTTCACAGTGTGATTTTGAAATGAGTGAAGGTAAAGGTTTGGAAAAGCACAGGGGATTACAACTAGCATAGTATTTTCAAAAACAATATTAGAAGGGAAAGTCTGCTTAGCAGTCAGAAACTGTAATGGTGGTTTTAAAAAAATGTGCTAGTCCTCAGTGATGTGGGTTGGTGAAGAAAAAAATGACAACAGGAATTATTTGACACCTGCACTGAAATATTTGAAAATACAAGTCATTCATCTGTCCTTATTTTTGGGTTTCAGGGCTGATATCAGTGAGGCAAAGTTTTCAGTAAATTTCTCTACCATCTTTTGAGGAAAATAACTAAATAGCTTTGTCTAAACCTTCTTCACTAAAGCTGTGCTAGGTTAAACAGTTTGGGGTTTCTATTTTTGCAGTGCAGGCATACCCTTGGTTGGTTGGGAGCAACAAACAGATGGAGTCAAAGAGAAATTTGTTAAGTGTGTAAGACCTAAATTAATTTTAGGTTGAGATTGGAGTCTAACAAGGTAATTTGGGATTGTCCTTCTGGCAGGTGTTCATTGCTGGTACTTTTCCCACAGAAAGTATTTTCTTAGTAACCTAGAGTTACAAATGGAATAAAGGGAAGGCTCTGAAGAAAGATGGGAATAATTTGAAGGAAGATTCCCTTTGCTAATACTCACTTTAGCTTTACATAAGAGGGGAAAGTTTACAAATTGTGTTGCAATTTTTTGTTTTACACATCTTCTACAAGCAAAATGTAGTACTCCAGAGTCCCATTAATAAGCTGGGTCAAGATGACAGACCAGGTAGTAGCTTACCCTAAAACTGCAATAATTGGAGAAAGAATTGGTGATTTGCACTGTGTTAATAACCCAATACACTTTCAAAATGAATTAAAGTTGCCAGATAGTTAAATCCACATGATCCTGCAGATTGTTTTACTTTCATGCTATGATAAAGAAATGCGCAACATTAGTTTCACAGAAAGCATTCCAAAAAGGGTCTACTTTGACAGCTTTATGTCCTGGGCTGTGGGAAATGAAAGCAGATTGCAGTTTTTCCCAAAGCTATTAATTACTACAAGTTCCTCTTCTCAGCAAAGCAGAAGCTTTAAAAAGGAAGACTGCTGGAAAACATACTTTTGGGATTACAGTTCTGTGTAAAACACATATAAACATACTTTTTTAGACATATTTTAGTGTAAGTAATTAATTGATTAGCATAATTAAACACATCAGCTTTTTTTTCTCTCATAGCTATGGCTACAGTTAGGACAGTTCAAAATTAATACAGCTGGAAAAAGACTAGATTGCAAGAGATTGGGAATTCAGCCTTCTGATCAGATATACTGTATGATGAAAAAGCAAGCAAACAAAAAAATAAATGCACAACTTGAATGACTTGCGTATTTACCTCTTTACAAGAGACGAAGGTTTTCTTGCAATACAGACCTTAATGCCTACACTTAACTGAGATCTCCAAAGGGAACAAATGTTTTTTTTCTAGTGTTTTCCGCATCTCAGGCTTAGTTTAAAATCAAAATTAATGTGACATGACAAAAATAAAGAGACAGGAGAAAAGGCAAATTGTTAGGTTAAAGTAAATTCAAAAGCTGATGTGTTGTTGCATTATTTATTTCAGCCACAAAGTCTAAGATGAACGTCACAAGTACTGTCTAATTGCTCCTTTTATTGACTACTGGGACACTCATAGGTTTTGGAGAGGACTAAGTTTGTGTTACCAGTTAACATACGTGTTATACATAGTTTTATTGATAATAGAGGACATCAAAGACACATCTGCTATGTGTAATTGATTTGGTAAATCCTTAGCATTGAATGCATCAGGATAAGAAACGTCTCCTCAGGTGTTTTATTTATGCCTTGGTTTTGGGAGCAAGAAGTTAGTCAACTCTTCTGATCTGCTGACATGCCTTGGGACCGCTCAAAATAGTGAAGCTCTACTACTGAACTGAATTTGAGCAGGAGCACAAGACAACAATGTATTGAACTGGTTTGATAGTACAGTGAGGATTCTGTAGCAAACTTTGTTATTATCACCAGATGTCACTTATCATAACGATTCCATGTCTCTATTCCTTCTACATCTTTCCCACTTAATACAGCAGTAAAATGAGGGCAGGGGGACATAATACTCTTGCATATTATGCACAGTTAGAAAGAATGATACTTTAAAAGCACAGCCCTGGTACTGCTTTAAGATGCTGCAGAGAATTTCCAAGCAATGGAAGTGATGGACTTAATTCCTAAGTCAATTTGAAAACTCTTGGGTGAATGGCAAAGATGGATGAATACCTTTGCATAAAAACATAAGACTTTTGTCTGTCATGCAACAAAAACCTAAACATGTTTGTCATCTAGGTTTTGCAACACTTTTTTCATTTTCATTTTAAATTCATTTGGCATTTTCACCACTGTCGTGCTTTGAAAGTGTTCATTTGTAGTGTTCATCTTGTAGTGTCAACTGAAAAGCTGTGTTACTTTTCTGCAGAGAGCAGAGCTCCTTGTTTATTCTTTAGCTTCAGCTTTATACTCTAAATGGACTAACATGTAACTACTGACCTTAAGAGTACGTGTTTCATGCACTCTTAATTGTTGTTCACTGTGACGTATGTTGTAACCTACACTCTAAGGACGCTGAAGGGCAACAAGGTGAAGTGCTACAAATATATTTACAAGTTTTTTATAAATTCTGTAACAGAAACAGCAAGTGATACTTTCAAAAGCAGCAGACTACTTTTACATATAGCGTACGACATATTTTTAAAATGTTTTCCATGCTTTTTGAATGAGTAAGCTTAATTGATTATGTGACAATAAAAAACCTCTTCACATAAATACTATGCATTTGGGAAACTCCACTTTTGTTTACATCTTTTGTGCTTAGTTCTTCTTATGGAAACACTGTTGTCTAATACAAGTATTTACCAAGGCTAAGGCATTACCTTTGTACTGGGTAAATCCAGAGATATAAACAGTAAAATACAGGGATATGACATCATTTTATGTCCCAGGTAAACTATATGTGAGCAATATGTGGGTCAGTCAGGAATAAAATTTAATTGCTATGCTACTGCAAAAGTTAATTACTAAATTTAGAAATAAAAATTATTAAAAAGAAGATACTTTAAAATACACATTTGAAATATATACAAATTAATTTTGGCAGCACAGTAGTTTCTCCAGTTTAAATTGTGATGCTTCTTTAAATACTGCATATTTTAAATGTATTTGCAATGCTTTGATTTAATACAAGTTATTGTGTGAAACATTTGTTTCTGACAGCATGCAAATTGCACAATCCTATGTGTGGCCATGGTTATCAAGATAGAGGACTGACTTTACAGGATCAGACATAGATTACATTTTCAGAGCATTTATCAAAAAAAGTGTACAAAACTGACTCAAGAAATGAGTCAGTGAAGCAGAATGAGTTGTGAAGCAGAATGTGGGTTAATGTTACTTCCAAATACTTACTGCTAAGACAACAGGACAAGCTGGTTTGCAAAATAGTATCATAGTCAACCCACTAAAGATGTTTAGCATCCTGTAAAAAATCCTTTATATTTAATTTTTTGGGTGAAAGCTGTTAGATAAGACTGGTCTGTTAAGAAGTATTTTAAAAGAAAGACTGGAGAATATGGATAGATTTAGGTGCTTGAGAAGACTTGAGAAGAAAGACAGAGTTGGTATGGTCAAGGTTAGAGGGATAACAAGACTATTGAGGGTGGCTGAGACGAAATTCTCTCCTCCCAGTTTACTCCCACTTTAACTCTTCAATTATCCCTACTTCAGCTCTATTCCAGATACAGGTGAAAAGGTAATGAACAGACAATCGATTGTATATGTCACACTTCAAAGACTCAAGAGAAATCTCAGAAAAATCTTTCAAGTATAGCAGGTATAGTGGATTTCTTACAAAGGATAGAAAATCTATTTGCTCTAAAATTCCTTCCAAAGAACATGATTTAGAAGAGTGTGGTAGTTTGACCCTGGCTAGATGCCAGGCACCTACCACGCCACTTGATCANCTCCCAAGATCGTGCCCACCCACCGCTGTTGGTGAAGGTGGGGGAAGGAATGCTGGAGGGACAGCCTTGATGTTATGCGAGTGGTAGTCATAATATTGATATCAACAACAAGCACAGCACTGCAAGAGCTACTGTGGAAAATCACTACCATCCCAGACCCACTACAAAGAGGAATATAAAACAATGACAAGGACATTGATGGCTCAGAGGAAAATCTTTGTTTTTTTTCCACCACCTAAGAAGAGGGCAGTTAATGGAGGAATTAAACATGGCTGAAGGAACATTATTGTTTGATTACTTAGGAAAGGGAGAAAGAGTGAGGAGTGGGAACTACAGTCTAAAAGATTGATTAAACTTCTTTTTGAGTTTTTTAATTCTTTTCATGGAAAAAAATTGCTGATGACTATTTTAAATACCTCAATCTATTAAATATAAGTGAAGAAAACAGTGTTGTGATGAATATTATCTAAGCTTAACTGAAGCAGTAGGCTTTTTAGATAATGTGTCTAGCTTTATAAAATATAGGGGAAAATCACAGTAGTAAAAGTCTACAATAATTTTAAAAATGGATACTTTTTGTGGAGAGACAAGCTGCTCATTTTCACAAAAGTTTTGATGCTATTATAATTTCAAGAAACGGTCATTGAGACTGCATAGTAGAGAACTATAGCAAGCTTAACAGGAGGAAAAGAATCTAGTTTTTGACCTTAAGTTTCTGTTCTTAAGCTGGTGAAAGTAGTTTCATCCTCAAAAGAAAAGTATGCGATGGTAACATGTTTATTTATAGCAGCTAATGAGTTCTAAGGTCATGATCCTGATTTACACTTCATGAGTGACAAGATTATAGAAATTCTGGTTGCAGTAAAAGGTATATCTAAACATTGTGCATGTACACTATTATGTTCTTCCTCAGACAAAATTAATTATTTAGCTTACTTAAATTTAGATTTCATATTAAAGCAATTTATCATTTTTCAATGAAAAATGCAAATTAAAAGCTACTTCAATACATGTAATCTACATATCATCAATTATTTCAATAATTGGAAAGTGTCTTATTTGGCTATACAGCACTTCTAAGAAGTAGGTAGACCTTCTAGCTCTAATATTAGTCTGCAGTAAGTTTTGGAACAAGGAAATGATACCTGTGTCACACGCTGTTGATCAAGGAAAATCCAAGAATAAGATTCAAGGCTCCAGATTTCTTCTCTTGCAATATTAAACTGCAATTTGTTTTGGGGTTTTTTTCTGTTATGCATAAACCTGATGTTTCCTGTCTCTTACAGCTGGTATAAAAGCAAGAGAAAAAGAACAAGAGAAGGAAAGATAACTAAACAAGCCTATGTAGATTATTTTAACTATTTCATAATTGTTACTTTTATGACTCTGTTGTAGTCCAAAAAGATATCCAATAGTTATATTTTATATTCTGAGGACAATAAGAACTATAATAAACCAGCAGGTTTTGGTGGTAGGATGGCTAAATAGGAAAAACTAAGATGTACTAGAATATATATAGATTAGTTGTAGTAAATTGTAGGATTGATACATCCAATAAAAGTTGCATGAAATACTAGTGCTTGTAATTAAAGAAGCATATTAAATTAGACAAAATTTACACTGTATTTTTTAAAAAAATGAGCTTGGGAAAAAGAGACTTGCAGTCCAACAAAAGGGCACATTCTATTTCAGAATGGAGAGGGCAGGGTGTGGTAATTTTCCTGCAATCCCTTTCCCTGCCATGGAGCACTGCTGTCATGGAGATTATCATGACAATCTGTCAGCAGAAAGCCCAGGGTGATCACAACTCCCAGAATAGCCATGCTGCCAGGAAAAGAAAGAATAGCAACAAGATGCAAAAATTCTCCATGTATTAGGGAAGTTTCACTATTTCATAGAGTGTAAACATTCCCTCAGTATCTTAATTTCAGATGTGCTCCTATGCCACTTTCCAGACAGTTTTACTTCTAATCTCTGATCTTTGGGAAACAAATGCCCATTTACCTTGTCATTGTTTTTAACACAAGCCAAATGAAAGCAAAATTAAAATTCAGGCAAATGTTTACAACACACAAAATGAGTAACCATAAATGTTTACATAAAAATGGTGAAAGAGGAACAGTCTTTACTATATTTCTGTTGGGATCAGGTATCTCTTCCTCCAGTATTTGGCCAACTTGCTGAATTATTGACTCGCACACTCGAAGACTTTATTTTCCAGCACATTTCCGACATCTGGTTAGATTTCTTGGAAGAGATTAGCTAAAGTAGCCAGCTCTTTCCACAGACTCCTTTTTGCTTCCTTCAAACCTGAGGCAGAAGTCTCCTCAAAATTTTTTCATTCCTTAGGCATCTAGAGGTAATTCTGGCACTCTCTGCACCCAACTGTGGATAACCATCTACTGTCTGGAGGTGTAAGTGTGGAAGACTAGATGCATTTTACTGTACTCAGCTATTAATGATAGCTCTGTGAACAGCACAATTTCTTTCTGTATACATTTTAGTATGAAGTATCTCTATCCACTGAGCCATAGTTTACATAAGCTTGTAAACAAAGTTGATACAAAATATCAAACATGAATTTATAAATGGAATAATTCTTATGAATGAAGCTTATTACTGACTTGTAAAAAGAACACTTTGGGCTGAAAAATCCAACTGTGATGAAAAATATCGCAAATCTACTTGAAAATACATTGTAATCACATTGATCTATTTATAAACTTCTGTAATTTGGGTAGATTTTAACATGAGGGACAGAATTTTGCCCATGTTTTGAATTTCAATACCATCTTATCCTGTAAAATATTGTGTCTCTACTGATCTTAATATAGTAAGTGAAGTTCAGGAAAAAGAAAAGAGTAACACAATAGGATTTGCACAGGTCAATACAGGTCAGATTACAGTACAAACTCGTCTGAGAAATTTTTCAAACACATTGAAAGGCTTCCTATCAAGTACCATAGAAAATCTAGTGAACTGAAACCCGAACATAAGATATTTGATTTAAAAAAAAAAAAAAAAGAGTACTGGCGCATGCTTCTTAAAGGTTCTATAGTAATTCTTGAATTTATAATTTTTTTCCCCTCAACTTCTGTCAGATTGTTCTAGATTCTAAATTCCATCTTTTCTCTAGAATTCACTGGCAGAAATTTAACAAGATAATTTACTTAAAATCAGTTCATTGCTGCTTTACAAACATGTCATATATAGAAATATTTTACCTGTCTATAAATAGTCAGAGTCTGTTGTCAAAGAGATGTTGAACACCATATCATAATGCCATAGACTGTATATAATTAAAATACAAATTCATGTGAGAATAACATTATAATTGTGCTAAGAAAGAAATAAAAATGATGAAAAGCTTTTTTAGACATTAATAAATGTGCCTATTTTACCTAATACAATGAATCGCAAGGCTGAAATGGATACGCATCCAAGCCTTGGAATAAGATATGGCTATTTTACTTTTTATGCTGTAATACTGCATTTCAAGCATTACGTACTATTTCAGAGACATTCTCCATCGAGCATCTTAAACACACAAAAAATCTGTATTTAATATCAGTTCAGTGTAACTGAAGAAATAAGCGTGTTTGCACAAACTATTTTACTACTGACACATTTCTTCATCCCAAGACAGTATAGAAATTCACATAACTAAACTAGTGATCATGAAGTGAGAAGCCAGAGTAAATGACACATTCTCCAATTCTTTTTCCTCTTGCACTTGTCATTGTTATCAGCAACAGGCTCAGATGCCTGACTAGATGCAAGTGATGAGCCCCGAATCAATATAGTGCCATATACTTTACAAAGAGATTGCAATTACTGACTTGGAAACAACTCTTGCAAAATTTCAATATTAGGTCAATATACTAAATGTCTCTATTTTGATCCATGGTGTGTTGACTCCAATGCACAAATATATTTTTACGCTGCTTCTTCAGACAAGTTACTAAGGATATATAGAGATTATTATTATAAAATGATGCACCAGTGCAGGAGGTGCAACAGTGAACACCAAATTCAGTCTCCTATATTTAATAAAAAGAGTTTAAAAAAAATACAAAAAATTTAA
>WBNH01004632.1:1443-17822 GCA_013401255.1 Urocolius indicus | reverse complement strand
AGAGACTGATCCTCACTTCGCCATAACCATCTTTCAGATAGATGTAGAGTGATTATGTCTTCTCTCAGTCTCCTCCTCTCTAGATTATATACCATCAGGCCCCTCAGATGCTCCTCATAAAACTTGTTCTCCAGACCATTCAACAACTTCATTGCCTGTATCTGGATGCGCTCCAGCACCTCACTGTCCTTCTTGTAGTGACGGGCCCAAAACTGAACACAGTATTTGAAGTGCAGCCTTACCAGTGCCAAGTACAGTGGGACAATCACTTGCTTGGGCCTCCTGGACACACTATTTCTGATAGCCAGGATGCCATTGGTCTTCTCAGCCATCTGGGCACACTGCTGGCTCTTGTTCAGGCAGCTGTCGACCAACACTCCCAAGTTTTTTCTGCCAGGCAGTTTTCCAGCCACTCATTCCCTAAGCCTGTAGCTTTGTACAGGTTTTTTGTAACCCATGAATATCTCTCCACAAAATTTCCTGCTGCATTCCAAACCTAAGCTTTCTAAAAAGAGTATTAATCAGAATTTTGCCAGAATATTGAATCCTGGACAAAACAAAAATCAAGGGGACAACATATGGCTTAAAAGCCTGAAGCTGTAATGATTTTACTTGGCAGAATTAAATAGCATGTTGTAATAAGAAGTTATAATTGACCTAAAGTTACTAGATCTGCTTGAAATATTTATGTATATGTGTCTAGAAATGTTTTAAAATTTATGTCGTTCACTGAAAAAATAAACATTTCAGATAATTATGAGAATGGGATTTTAATTATCACAGTGATGCTTAGCTCATTTCTATATAGGTATAATCCTAAAATAACAGGCCAAGATCCTTAAGCAAGTCATGAGGTGTTCAGAGTTAAGAAAAAGAAAGCAGCAGCAGCAGTTTAATTGCCTATGAGCTGTTCAGAAGTGCAGCTCCTTTGAGGTGGGAAAGCGAGAAAAGAAAGTAGTGAATGATAGAAAGCATTTTATAGCCAAGGATCTGCTTTTGTACAGAATCACAGAATTATTATGGTTGGAAAAATAATTTCAGATCAATGAGTCTAACCACTAACCTCACACTGCCATGTAATACCTCTGTCAAAGAATTTGCAGTTTAAACGTCAGTTTGTTTCATCTTATTCTCTAGAGTATAAACTTTTCATGACAGCTAACTGACTTTAAAAAAAGAATTGTTTTAATGGCATGGGTTCATTCTATTTGTTTCCAAAGAAATGCCTGTTAAGGGACAGTCAACATGGCTTCATCAAGGGGAAATCCTGTTTGCCCAACCTGAGAACCTTCTGAGAACCGGGCATAACCGGCTTGCTAGATGAGGGGACAGCAGTGGATGTCATCTACTTTGACTTCAGCAAGGCTTTTGACACTGTCTCCCATAACATCCTCATCAGAAAGCTCAGGCAGTGTGGCCTGGATGAGTGGACGGTGAGGTGGATCAAGAGCTGGCTGAATGACAGAGCCCAGAGAGTGGTGATCAATGACGTAGAATCGAGTTGGAGGCTTGTGGTCAGTGAAGTTGCTCAGGGATCGGTTCTAGAGCCAATCTTGTTCAACATCTTCATCAACAACCTGAATGAGGGCACAGAGTGCACCGTCACCAAGTTCACTGATGACACCAAACTGGGAGGACTGGCTGATTCCCCAGAAGGCTGTGCTGCCATTCAGCGGGATCTCGATCAGATTGAGAGTTGGGCAAAGAGGAATCTCATGAGGTTCAATAAGGACAAGTGCAGATTCCTGCATCTTGGAAGGAACAACCCCATGCACCTGTAGAGGCTGGAGGTTGAATCATCGGAGAGCAGTTTTGCAGAGAGAAATCTGAGAGTCCTGATTGATAATAAACTAACCATGAGCCAGCAATGTGCCCTCGTGGCCAAGAAGGCCAATGGCATCCTGGGATGCATCAAGAAGAGTGTGGCCAGCAGGTCAAGGGAGGTTCTTCTCCCCCTCGCCTCTGCCCTGATGAGGCCTCATCTGGAGTCCTGTGTCCAGTTCTGGGCTCCCCAGCTCAAGAGGGAAAGCGAACTTCTACAGAGAGTCCAGTGCAGGGCCAGCAAGATGATCAGAGGACTGGAACATCTTCCTTATAAGGAAAGGCTGTGGGAACTGTGAGGCTGTTTAGTCTAGAAGAGGAGACTGAGGGGGGAATCTCATTAATATTTACAAATATCCAAATGATGAGTGTCAGGAGGTTGAGACATCCCTTTTTGCGTTGGTATCTAGCAACAGGACAAGGGGCAATGGGATGAAGCTGGAACACAACCAGTTCCATTTAAATATAAGAAAAAGATGATGTTACTGTGAGGGTGAGGGAGCCCTGGCACAGGCTGCCCAGGGAGGGTGTAGAGTCTCTTTCCTTGGAGGTGTTCAAGACCTGCCTGGACTTGTTCCTATGTGACCTGATCTAGATGGACCTGCTTCTGCAGGGGGGCTGGACAAGATGATCTCTAAAGGTCCCTTCTAACCCCCACTGTTCTATGATTCTATGATTCTATGAAATATGCATCTTGAATTACCATGTCACAGTCTATAAACAAGATTGAATTGCTTCTGTGTGTTTAAATGTTAGAAAAGTGATGTTTTTTCCAGTGACAATTTTGGAAAAAGTACAGAATTTACCATATACATGGTACTTGGATCTTGTAGTTGGTAAGTCTCCATCATTTGTGAACTTACTTCAGAACTCTGAATCAAAGAGTTTCTTATTCTCAACTATATTGTGTTTGTGAGATGGGTTTGCTTTTCAGTAGCGGGGAAGGAGTGGAAGTGGGCCTCTGTAAACAAAACATCCCTGGCTCCAAGTTGGGCCCATCACAGCCCAAGGCTGAGCCAATCCAGTGTCTCAGTGATCACTATTGAAGAAGAGGAAATCTGCTGTGAAAGAGGAGGTGGTTTGAGAGGAAGAGCAATGAGAGAGAGAGAGGCAACATGCACACCTCAGGAGTCTAGAAAGAACACTAGAGGCTTCTGCACGGCATACTGAAGCAGAGGAAAGCAGCTGCATGACTAAAGTAAAGTAAAATGGACAGAGCAACAGAGATAATTCTGTGATGATGCGATAGGAAGTAGTGCTGGGGAGAGAAAAAAGAATAAAAGAAATGACTGTAAGACTCTGTGACATTTAAGTTGAGAGCAGGAGATTTGACTGTGAAGAAATCAAAAGCACTATTAAGCGGTAAGATTTGAACACACAGGCTAATAAATAGAGTGCTATATCATATTTTATTTCCTCATAGAGCTCTAACCTTGAATTAGTTTTGCAGAAATGTAGTAGATATGTAGTATCGTAGTTACAGCTTGTCTTTAGGTTACAAATAGAGGCAAGATTTAGATAAGTGTAATTAAAGCAAACAAACTATTATGTCTTACAGAACTTTTGAAAATCAATCCCAGAGTTATAGTCTTTAGCTTAAAATTAAAAAAATATAAATTATCTGTTCTTTAACAGCACTAGCAATAAGCTTGGGATTATGCAAAGTCAGTGACTTCCTATATGCCTACCAACAACTTTTAAATCTTGCAGTTCACTTCAGACACAAACATTTTGTATGCAATAAAAACATGACTATACATTGTTTTCTGGTCAGAGAGAAGTGTGTGGCCTTTGCACAAGAATGGTACTTCTGGGATCCTAGGAAATGACTGTAGAGTATTGAGCTGTCTTTCTTTCCTGCCTCAGAAACACAGACTTTTGGACATACATCTAATGTGGGCTGATACCTGAATTTAATCCCATGTTTCTTCTTCATAAACAACTGTAGTTACAAGTCAGGCATCAAGTTGATTGAACTTCATAATTTTATGTTATGTCTTTGGAAGTGATGGATTTTATCCATACTATTCAGTCTCAGAATAATAATTAATAATAAAAGAATCAAGGAAAACAATTAAAAATGTAAAGAAAAAAAAAGTGCAAACAATGCTAACAAAATTCTTCTACTAAAAAATGATGTAAAAAACTGAAAATAGATACATCTTAAACAGCAACAAAGAAATGCAACCCTCCAAAATGTAAATTAAGTCACTTGTGTTCTGCTTCCTTGCCATCTACTCAAAAGCAAAGTGAGTCAATACATCTTTTTTCTCATCAGCGTGAAGCACCAATTCAAATCTGCCTCAAAATTAGAGAAAATAAAATTCTGAGTTCTAATGGTTCTAATGAACATGATAAAGATTGCTGGTTGAACACCCTCCAGGTTGTGCACTCCACTACAAATGACAATCAGAGTCAATACAAACATTTGCACAGTTCTTTCTGCAGTATCAGAAGCTTGTAAATTGCATTCACAGGATCACAGAATTGTGTGATGTACGCGGGGCTTTCTGTCACCTCAAGAATCCATATTGTTGAAAATCAAGTTCTTACACTGCTTCTGTCATACAAAATAATCACCATAAAAATATGGAAAATGTTAAAGCTACTCATGATCAGAATAGTAAAAACAATCAACATTTGTAATTGCCATGGCAACAGCAAGCAACCTAGACTTAGTAGGTCTAATCCTGCTATATGTAATAAGACATCAGTCATCCATCAAGAAAACAGGAAAGTTGAGAAGAAAAAGTGTCCTCTGTAGGGGTTACTTTTTGATTAGTTCCAAAGTTCCCATGCTTCACCCCACTCACATACAAAGCACATCATACAACACGACAGATTTTGCCCTCTAGCCTTCCTCTTGCTATTTCCTTTTCACAGTTGCTTCAGTGATGAATATCCCACTGTCTGTCTTGTGATGGCTTGCTCAACAACACTACTCTGCAGTGACCTTTCTCTTCTTGTCTCAAACCAGACCCACCAGAGACATAGGAGCATTATCTGGAGCTGTTATATAAATTAAGCAGCCCATAACCTACACACATCTTGATATGCTGGAGCTGTTTTACCTTTTTGTTTCCCATTATTTCAGGGAAAAAAAATAAAGTGTGTCAGTTTTCTGTATTTGGTTTGTTATATGCCTTTTTATAAGGCACTTTTTATAAGCTTTAGATAGAGGTCTTGATTTTTCCCACTAGAGTTGTTTCATTTATATTAATTGACCTAAAATCAGATAATCAGAGAGAGAAAAAGAGTGAATAAATCCATAGACTGGTAGATGGGTGGCTACCTCAGCTATGGACCACTCAGGCTTACATGCTTATTTTGTGCCAGAGTATCTCATATCCTATGGCAATGTCCTGTCCCTGAATCACATATTCTTAGTATCTCTGGTTCTTTTTTTCAAGGGATCAAATGAAGGAAAGGGAAATTTCAAAATATATTGAGTTTATCCTGATCTTCATGGCAATACTTCGAAAATTATTAAGTTTTGTCTCCCACCAAGCTCTACACACACTGTCTGGAAATCCCTTTCAAAATGTATTTATTAAAATTCCTATTTTTATCTGAACACTGAAAATGGTACCGTTGAAGGACCTCTGTTGAGCCTGCGCTCTGCTCCCTGTTTCAAGATACTTTGTCTTGGAGCTATGAAATGTGAAATGGGACCTGAAATGCTATGCACCAAGAACTGACATTTGGCACATAATCAGCTTTTTATTTGTAAAGCTCGTAGCAAGTAACCTCATCCAATGAGCCAAGTTACCTCCAGTGATTGAAAGAAGAAAATATGTAAAAGAAACACTCCTAAGTAAGCTGCATTCCAGCAAGGTCTCTATGCTCCTTGGGAAATTACCTCTAGAACTACAGCAGCAGCAGCTACCTAAATAAAGTTACTCTATTCTCATATTCATCTTCATTCTATCAAAACACTGATACACACTATCTCTGTAGACCTGATGCCTTAAGTCTTAAGTCTGGTGCCTATAATGCCCAAAAGCATTCTCTTAATGGAAAAATTTGCTATAATCCACTGTACTTTTTCAGAATTCAAACAGAATTTGCTAGGTTTTCATATATGTAAAGCAATGATATTCAAAGGCAATTGATAGATTTTAAGACAGGTAGTATAATATTTACAGTGTACTTTAGGATATTCTAATATGTACAATATCATATTCATAATAAAAATGTGGATGTTTATGGATATAGGGAATTATTGCAGGGCATAGTTTGAATAGATGTCAATAGATGACAATTCTTATCAGCAGTTTGCATTACAAAAACAGCATTGAAAAAAAATGTTATATTTATAAATACAAACAAAAAAAGCCATCCCTTTGCATTTGACATCGCCTTAGTTGACCTGTAAATAACATTCATTTTGCACTTTTATATTGACTAAGTTAATAGCTGTAGCTTCCCAAAACACAGTCTTCAGTATCCTGCATTGAATACGTCACAAATAAAAACAACTTTCCTTGTACTACACTGAAATGTAAACTAAGGATTGAATGACTGGTTCACAACAAAGTTCCTGAGTTAGTAAGCAGAATTTCTATAAAATCCATCACATTTCAGATTTCTTCTTTATAGCAAATCATACATGTAAAATATTTACAGGATTCAAGCACAATAAACTTCATCTGCAATGTGATAAAAATTCTTAACTCTATCATTGCTTACATCTCAGGCTTCCATTTCACTCTTCAAGGTATTAGCAGATCTTGAACAATTCAACAAATTTCAGCAGTATTTGAGAAAAACCTTTCTTTTGTTTTTCCAGAATGAAAAGCCGTACTTTCAACTCATAACTGCATAAATAAAACAAAGAAGTTTGTTTTGCTCTTATGACACAACTATAAGCAGTTTGAATCAGTTGGGCTGCTTATTCATAACAGTGCTTGCAAGGAAACACATTAAGAACATTTTCTTTCCAAGTTTCTAGAAGAACATTACAGAAAAACAAAAAGCATTTCTAAAATCAAGTAGAGTAGGAAGTAGTGCCTCAACTCAGAAATAGAAATTCATCAGGATACTTAAATAAAATTACTATAGGTTAAAAACCTGGAAAGCAAAAGTACACTGATACAAACTTCTTTACCTGTAATTCATCATTGCTGTTGAAATGGAACATCATCCTTCCTTGAATTTGACTAACATGGACAACTACATTTGAACTGCATTTCCCCAGATTTTCTTCTGTTTTAATTCTTGTACTGACTTGAATAAGTTCCATTTTAAAATGGATACCAATCTGAACATTTTACAGCTTTTGCCTGACACCAAGATTTTATATATTTGGTGCTCTGGAAGAATTGTCAACTTAAATACACCTATGGAGACTTTTGTTAAGCTTTTATTCCTAAGTAAGGTTGTGCCACTCTTCTATGTTATCTATTGCACCCATCTCTCTGGTGTATACTTTTTTCCTCATTAAACTTCATATATTTCCACATAGTTATATATATTAAAGGATGTATATGCCATTTTAGTATGCTGATCCCTTACACTGCTTTTGAAAATACCAGATATAATGATACATTTTTCTGTCTAAAGCATCTATCTCTAAAGTGCTGATGCACTAGTAGAACTACACATGTAGAGAGAGCAAAAATCCAAGGAGATACTTTGTTTCACAATAGAAAGTTTAAGCTATGACAGGAATTTCACGTCTTCTCTGTATCCAATACCGAAGGTCATACAGAAAGTGGAAATCTAAAGGACTACTGCTACAGATCAAATAGGACACTGGTACACTGATTACATGGATTATAAATACATGCTTCCAAACGTTGACTTCAAAATACAGTGACATCAGCTGTCTTCCTGACAATCTCTCACAGTTAAGGACTCACAGCCATGCAACTGTTTGGCTCTCCTGTTTTTTGTTTAGTTTTTTTGGCTGCACCAGATGAAATCAATTCCAAACAACAACAAAAAGATACTTTCAAAAGCAGGAAACAGATGTGAGTTTTATGTGCTTACTACATTTCTTCTGTTTGTGAGAATGCTTCCTACAATGCAGAGTCCAGAAACGAATGATGAGAATCAAGGCTCAAATCTTCTGGGCCTTGTCTAATGATAAACTTGCAAAGCCGCTAACGCAGTTCTCTTTCTCATGTTTTAAAAGTTTTGGTTAGCTGATACCATAAAGATCTTTAGCATTCTCAGAAGTGGCAAAATGTTTTTGTTTCTTTTAAGATTAAAAATTCCATTTTTCTTTAAGAATCTATGTCCCATTAGTAGCCTTATTGACTCCTTATGGTAAAAGCCCATGCAAGAAGCAGCGAAGACAGTGGCATAAATCAAAGGTAATGTTAAGGAACCTTACACATTATTCCAAAATCTTTAACAAATGCAATCGTTTGCTGTGAAATGTTTCCTGTGGCATGTTTCCACTTGTCACTCGGATTGTTTACTGCATTCAGGCATATGCAGTTGTGTTGAAGTGCTTTTCCTGAGAAGCTTGCTGCTGAGAGCAGAGCTTTTCTAGCTTAGAGACAGCGGTATTGGCAAATGCTCTGCTTCATCTTAGTGCAGCATATTGCACTAGAAAATTGCTCTGGAATAAAATTATATGAGAACAACTGCCTCTAACTTACACACACACAATCGACTGCCTGGTAAACAGTAGGTTAAGCAGCAGGCAACAGAGATATGCACTGCTGTGTGTTATGCGTGTAAACAAAAAAAAATTGTTACTGTGTAAAGTTGCAGTATATCTCAAAATTGGAAACAATTTTGCTATTTTGCTTTTGCAATTAAGTGCACAACAGAAAAAAGAAAAAAAGAATGTGGCAATTGGGCTGGGATGGCGGAAAATACAGTAATCATGACTTAACTCCCAACTTTCCTTGAGTGTGCTTGCCATCTTTCTCTGACTGAAACAGTTTTATGGATTCTTTTCTCCTGCCTTATGAGTAATTTGTAACTTATGGACAACATGCTAACTAACCCTGCAGATGAACTCCCAACAAGAGAAAAAATACAGTTAGAATCTGGAATTTGGTAGGAGTGGTAAGAGGGACTTAAGTCTATTGGAGGGAGAAGCGCAAAGGAGACAAATTACAAATCACACTCAGAGAGTTCCACATTGATGTCCTGATGTAGTCAATGAGATGTTCTGCTGCCAGTACATAAGTTACTCTACAGTTTGCAGAACACTTCCACAAAGGGGGAGAATTAGTGACATCAGAAGAAGTCTTGAGGGCGAAGCCTACAAATCACATTAGTTTGTACAAAATACTCTTGTCAGTTCTTTGGAACCTCAGGCACTTTAGAAGCAAGTCAGGATAAAATCTGCATCTACTATGCTAGTAGAGAAAACACAAGACTGATATGTCTGGGGCAAAAAGAAATCATTTCCAAATATTTTTAGTGCCAAATGGGCACGAGACCTCCTGCTTGTATTCATAAAAACTGCTACTTAACTTGGAAAAGGAAATTAAAGACAGATCTTTTTAATTGTTCTGTTTTTGCTCAGGAGGGAAAGGAACCATAATTGATGTACTTAATTTATTTGAAAGGTGGTTACACATACAATTGTCTGTTTTCATTTGCTCTACTCCATTTCTTCCCATGGAGGGCTATGAAGATGAATACTTCTAACTGAAACCTTGAAACAGTAGTTTTAGTCCTGGGAAAAAGTATTACCATAATTAACCTGCTTTTTGAAAAGAAGCAACACAGAGCAGGGCTGATGATGCTGCAGTATTTACTACTTGACTATAAGTAAAATGCAAGTAAGAAAGGGGAAAATGTCTGCTCTTCCTTTTTCTCTCATTATATCTGTGTGAAACTATAGAGAACTCTAAATTTGTGTAGAAGGAAAAAGTTTATAATCTGGCTCCAAAATACGCTTTAGCGTTTCCAGGACTGCTTTGGGTTTTCAATCTTTTCTGAATCTCTGAAGCAAAAGTCCAAGGCTACATATTCAAAATCAACAAAAAACTGTAAAAGAACCATGAAGGAGAATGAAATAATCACCCAAGGGAGAATTCTGAAATAGGATACGTGTGTAAACACAGCTGCAAGGGAAATAACTGATCCTGCTTAATATGCTCTGTACTGGACGCAGCTGTTCTTAACTTCCAAGAATCCCGAAAAAAGCTATGATAGGCTATACCACAGTTCCTCTGTATCTATAACTTACATGAATATACTTATATGTATGTTGAGAGTTTACACATTCATTTTCATTAATTAGGCTGGCTCTTTGAAATGCTACTTTGTTAATCACTAGCTACTAGTGACAGTTGTCTGGCAAACAATTTGAGAGGTCTTTTCTTTAAAACGAAAACAGTTTCAAAACAACAAGCAATTTATTGAATGGTATTGATATTCTAGTGACGAATAGCTGAAGATATACTATCACAAGGTATTTCTATGATCATGCATGAGAAACTGAAAACTGGAGCTAGGTATTTTCTGAATGGGACAATTTGGGAAAATTTGTTTTAAAACACAGATTAATAATGAAAAGTGATGCCTATTTGTCGCAACCTGGATTTTACTTGATGAAGCCAAGTTTTGATAATGTGGTAATTTTTACACTGATGCTTTTCCTTTGATTACAACTGGTCCAAATATGTAAATAATATAAAGACATAGCACAGTGATAGATATGTGAGTGCCTTGGAAATATGGCATTAATGTCAACCTTACTGTATGTCTGAAGCACTGTTGTACATGTTATTTCCTTACAGAGTAACTGAAGACATAGGAACCTAGTGAAACTTCTAACTCAATTGCCAACAGAAATGACAATATATATAGTGCTGGGCCAGAAAGCAAGTGTTCTGCTCACTCTGCAGGCAGCCTTTTGACATAATCCTACACTCAGTACAATCAGACAATGAGTACAAGGAGTACATGGTCCCTGCACTCAACTGCTGCCGGAGTCGGAGAGGCCAGTCGCCTGACAGGGTCAGAGAGAGGGTGCAGGATCAGAGCAGATCCCCCCTGCGGCGCGCTGGGGTGGCCACCCCAGGGCAGAGACCTGGCGCGGCACAGGGGCCCTCAAACCTACCATCGCAGTAGCCATCAAGTGCACGTGGCTCTTCTCAGGAGCCAACCGAGACGAGTAGAGGGAGCTGTCTGTCCAGATGTGTCATCCAATGAACACTCAGAGGCTTTGCAGAGACTGTTTTTTTCCCCCTAAACCAAAGAGCTGCCCACTGTTGGGAATGGTTTCCCACACAGTCTCTGCAGTGCAGGAAAGTCAGCAGGAGAATTTGTCAGGGTGCACGATGAGTTCATTTCACCTAAGTTTAATATCTTTGGTTAACTTGTTGGTTTGTGCAAACACAGCAATGATGTTCGTTGGTTTGCTGCAAAAGCAGATCTTTCCCTTGTGCTCTCCTAGTGTGGTGGTTTTGTGTGGCCAACTTTTGGTAGCAGGGTCTACAGGGCTGGCTTTGTTAAACAAAGAACTGCCAGAAGCTTCTCTTGTATCTGACAGGGCCGATGCCAGTCAATACTAAGATGAAAAAAAAAAAAAGTGAAGCGGGAGGCACAGGTTATTTTCTCCTCCATCCTGTTCACCAGAGGTAAACAGGATGTCACCAATGCAAAAATCGGTCAAGCTAACTCCTGGCTAAGAGGCTGGTGCCAGCAGGAAGGTTTCAGATTTTATGACAACAGATCCCTCTTTAGGGACTATAACTTGATAGGACAGGATGGGATTCATCTTTCCCATAAGGGCAGTGGAATATTTGGGAATAGGTTAGCCAACTTGATCAAGAGGGCTTTACACTAAAGGACTTGAGGAGTGTGGGGAGAAGTAACATAGAACAAGCTATACTCTCTAGCAGGGAAATGGGCAGGGCAGGGAATGCTATAGTAAGTGCCCCTCATCCGCACACCATGTTGAGATGCAGAAGGCTGACCACTCTGAGGAAAAGTCAAACCGAGAAGGATCCTCCTGCATCCATCCAGGGATACCTGTGTGTTTGAGTAAGCCCCTGCACTGCCTCTACACCAATGCACGCAGCCTGGGGAATAAGTAGGAAGAATTGGAGATGTGAGTGCAGATGTGGGGCTGCAACCTCACTGCAGTCACAGAGACATGATGGGACAGCTGCCATGACTGCAGCACAGCCATGGAGGGCTATGGGTTGTTTAGGTAGGACAGGCTATCTGATCAGGAGGAAGAAGTGGATGAAGCTTTCTACAAACAGTTGAGAGCTGCCTCACGGTCACAATCTCTGATCCTCACGGAGCACTTCAAACTCCCTGCTATTTGCCAGCAAAGCCACACAGCCAAGCAGACACAGTCCATGAGGTTCCTACAGATTGTTGGTGACAATCTTGCTAATATTTACAGATATCTAAATGGTGGGTGTCAGGAGGTTGAGGCATCCCTTTTTTTTTCATTGTGTCTAGCAACAAGACAAGGGGTAATGGGATGAAGCTGGAACACAAACAATTCCATTTAAACATAAGAAAAAACTATTTCACTGTGAGGGTGATGGAGCCCTGGCACAGGCTGCCCAGGGAGGGTGTGGAGTCTCCTTCCTTGGAAATCTTCAAGACCTGCCTGGACACATTCCTATGTAACCTAGGTGGACTTGCTGCTGCAAGAGGGTTGGACTAGATGATCTCTATAGATCCCTTCCAACCCCTAGCATTCTATGATTCTATGAAAAAAACTGCCCTTTTTTAATTTGTCATATCTCCTTGATCTTGTATTTTACTCACTCGTACCTGTTGTTTTTACTAATAGTATAATGACTATTTGTAGGTTTAATATCAGAAATAACACTCTTAACAGCTAAATTAGAACTCATACCATGGCTAGGAAAGGAGATACTAAATTAGTTTGGAAAATTGTGGAGGAATTTCTATCTGATAGAGGACATGACTTGTTAACAATGAACAACCCATGCTTTGAGACCTGCTAACAATGAACAAGCAATGCTTTGAAGGTTAGAGTGCAGCTCATCTTTGAATCCTTCCTGGTAAAGAAGAAGAAAAGATAGTCTATGTGACAGCAAGCTCGAGTAAGGAGAAAGTTGAAACAAGATGTATGAACCATAGACTATTTACCAAGTATTGTATAAAATACTGCTGATCATTGTAGTTATATTAATGACTGTATCTTAATACTGATGATCATTAGAGTTATATTAATGACTACACCTTTGGTTTTGAAATGTGTAACTGCTATGATTGAAAAGGCTGTAAAAAGAGTCTGGCTGGTCCAAAAAGAAAAAGGGGGAATTGTTGTAATGTACCTGAAGGAAAAAGGATGTGGCCCATACAGACTTTGGTTATGTGAGACCGTAAGCTGCATGAGGCTCAGAAACAGGCCTCAGATGCAGGCTCAGACTTTGGTTACATCTGCCTGGTAACAGTGGGCCTGAAGAATCATCAAGGACAAGTTGCTCATTAGAGTATATATATGAAGGCAACTGTGCATGTGGGAAAGAAACTGTGTAAGCTTTAAAGAATGTAGCAAGGCGGAACCTGAAGGAGTGTGTGAAAGCGCCAGGCTTATCACAAACAGTATAGAGAAAAAGATCAATTAGAATTATTGTAATCGAGCCAGCTTTGTATTGCTTATAAAAGTCTGATGCTCGTTAGTAAAGTTTAAGTTATGACCTTAACCATATTAGTGTCTGTCATTTCTCCAGAGGTGCTCTCTCCGACAGAAAATATAGCTTTTGTAAGTTTCAGATAATTTGCTTAAAGTTACTTGGTTTTACAGTACCTCTTACTTACCAACATTTGATATTATCACAAAATTACTTTTAATTTCTCTATGTTCCTGTTCTTGTCCAGATATTTCCCCTTTTTCTTTTCTCCCCAGTGATTCTAAAAGCTAAATTTCACTTGCTATCCTTTGTGCTAAAAATCATAGATTGAAATGATTTAGTACTAATAAAATTCAATTAAATTTATTAGAATGGGATGACTCTTGAGATGTCTATTATCATTCTTAAAGTGTAAAACACAAAGCCACTAATAATTAAACTGATGTAGAAGGGAAAGTGTGCTAAGCATAATAACAACAAATATGGTACCAGAATACTAATATAAGTTTTTCAATAATCACAAACCAGGCAATATAAAAACCACTTTTTATCTATTTATCTCAATATGTTTTCACCAGATTCATAGGTATGCATTCTTCCTTTTACTTGTTACTACATTTGATTAATTCTAATTTGAGAAACTTCTTTTAAAACTTACCAGTAAAAAGGACCTAAGAAAATAATTGTCACTGTAATTATTTAGTATTTGCTTTCTGGAGAATTTGAACACAGTTGTACTGTTAACTTGTCTTCATAAAAATCAAGAAATAAAACCTCTGTTCCAAATAGTTCATGTATTATAGCACTAACGATGTTACTGTTTCCAAATTAAGAGGATTTGTGCCAGAGGTTTTTTTTCTGTAATTGCTACATGATAGCATATAAAATGGTATTGGAGTACTGCTAGGGACAGAGAAGGGAAAACCAGCCAAAAATATAACAGATTTCAAACACTGAAATCTATGAACAGTGCCTCAAATTTAACAATGATTTTCTCAGATAAAGCTAGAATAACTTGTGCTGAATGTAAGACTGGTAAAAAAATCTAATAGTGAACTGAAAAGATAAAGATAAAAAAATTCTAATTGCAAACAAATTTGTTGAACCAACTATGAATAAAAAGCTGCTTGTTCTACAATCACATTATCAAATAGTCTTTCTTTGAAACTATAACCCCATCTAGTGGGACTCCTTATTAATAACTGATAGGCTTTGATCTGTTCCTTCCTCTGAAACCTGTTTTGGTAAAGGCCATCTAAGAATAGCAGGACATTCCCAGCTCTTGCCTACACCAGTTTGCTCCTTAAAGCAGACTATCTTAACTGTCATTATGATTACTTTATCAGTAAAAATGCGTTGATGCTTTCAGGGAACTATATTCCAAATTATCTGTATGATCTCTAACAAAGCTTAGATTCAATGAGGAAAAAAAAGTATCCTGTTTTATGAGGTTTATTGGCAGGAAAGTACAATGGAGAAGTAGTCCATGTCAGTAGTCTCTGCGGTATCTGCATGGATTTCCTTCAAAATTGTCTGTGGTCACATGAAATTAATAAATTACAAGGGAAACCAATAGCATAAAAGAAAGTAACTTACTGCCGTGAACGTTGGGGACAGGCTATAACAAAGTTGAGCAAACTAGTAATGAATTCTGGCAGTGTGCACAGCTACACTGCTGTATGAGCACATTCCACTGGTTTTAATCCTCTTGCCTGTAATAATGCAAAGAAATTGAAGTTGAAAGATTGCTTGTCAGTTCTAAGCTCTTCTCACCAGGAACTGTGATGTATGGTGCAAGACAAGGGTGGAAGGTATTTCTGGTCTGTAATACCTGTAGCTCATATTATTTTAACAAACGGCACAGACCAAATGCAGAAACTATGGCAAATGCCTGCCTTACTGAATGAGCTGGTCTGCCTCTTGCACACGGTTTCTTTATTGTTAAGAGACTTCAAGTTCCTTCTATTGACAGCTCATCAAATAAGAGGGTCTTCATTGCACCCTGACAAGACAGATCACCCTCACAAGCTGCAGGGATTCCTTTCTCAAGCTCTGCCTGGCTGAGCCCAATTAATGACATAACCTTCTATGTTCAAATGATTCGCTAATGTTTGGTATTTCTTCGAAAAGCAATAGTGGCTATCAGCATTGACATACAAATTATCATCAATTTTCTAGAGAATATAAACCCATTGATACAAATGAGGCAGTTACACTTCTGTCAGAGCACCTGCTGAACACTTGTAAAGTTGATCTTCCAATGCTGTTGTGATGTCTGCTACAGACACTCAAAAGAAAAAAAAGTATGCAGAGGTACACCAAACTTCCACCTACTGCAGTTCTGAGACCTTAGTATATGCTTACAGAAAGAGTAAAAAAACATGAGCAACCAACTGAGAAATCTTCCAACTAATTCACCCATCTTCATGCAGATACCAGCTCAGGGGCTTTCTATTTCTTAACAGCTTTTAATGGAATTGTATTCCACAAATTTGTGTAATTACCTTTTAAATCACTTGTACTCTTGAACCAAAATATCACATGGAAATGAGTTTCATGATTTAATGACAATTTGCCTGGAAAATACATTTGCTTCTCTTTGTTTTAAACCTACCATCTGATCATTCCATTTAGCACTCCTTATCCTGTGTTAGAAGAGAATATTGAGTAATGATACACTTCTTATATACTGTGGAGAGAGACAGAAGTATAACAAGCGGCTTCTGAGTTGAGATAAGGACGGAGAGATCGCTTGGCAGTTAGCATCATGAGCAAAACAGACTCAACTTAGGGAGAAAAAGTTTGATTTATTAAAGAAACAATAAAAGCAGGGAGACGAGAAATAAAACTATCTTAAAAACACTTCCCCCTACCCCTCCACTTCCCGGGCCTCTCCCTCCTTCGCCCCCAGCGGCACAGGGGCTGGAGGTTGCAGTCAGTTCATTACAGATGGACTTTGCCGCTGCTGCTTGTCAGGGGGAGGCCTCCTCACACTTCCCACTGCTACACTGTGGGGTC
>WBNH01004625.1:5027-30019 GCA_013401255.1 Urocolius indicus | reverse complement strand
CAGTCCCCCGTCCCCTCCCCGCCCCATTTTAGGGTCCAGGAGCCTAGGGAGGGTTGGGGCATTTCTTAACAAAAAATCGGGGGGGGGAAAAAAAAAAAAAGGAAAAATAGTAATCTTTAGAAGGATGACTCTTTTGCAGGAGTCTGCTCTGAAAGCAGAGATACCCCCAGGAGATAGCGGCAGAGGCGCTGGATCCCACCAAAACAGAATTGCCTGATGTGGCATGTGCTTCTCTCTCTTTTCAGTTCCTTCTGGGCCTGTGTGGACTAGGGGCACAACGTGGCGCCTGACTGGCAGGAGGGGAAAGTGGAGACTTCTTCAGGTTTCCAAAGAGGTCCGAGCGGACTGCATTAGTAAGTAAATACTCTGTGTTTGGTTTCTGTCCCTATGTCCTGCTGCTCCTCCAAACCTTTTCTTAGCATACAGACACACACACGGGCGCACACACACACACACATCCCCCTTTTATCTGTGTGTATATAAAAATGTGTTTGTATGCGTATTTCTGCTTTCAAGTCACACCCTTCTGGTCAGAGAGGAACTTCGCTGTGGTAACTTGAACTGTTTTCAGTGGGGAAAGTGCATGAATTGCTTAGCACTTCTTTTATGACAAATTTCAGGTGCATAGTTGTCTAAAGAAACTGTGTCACATATTGTGTAATGTCTACCTTATTCCAAGTGTAGATATGTGATAAATTAGAGACAAAATCTGAACAAAGAGGTGCTCTCTCAAAAGGAGTCTACAGCATGATGTGACTTGCTAAGTAATTCCGAGTGATAGGGCATTCAGTTTGGTATAAAATGTGCATGGATTACAATTACTAAGGGTTTTTTGTTAGCCCACATCTCTGAAGTTAGATTTTTCAAGGAAGTTTTGTATGTGTTAAGTACATTTATGATTTTTCTTCTAATAAGGATGATTGTTCCACACAACAGCTTTGCTTTCTAAGTGCTTTTATGGGACGTGTTCAAAAGTATTGGTGTCACTTTTTAAATCAGGGGGGAAAGATGTAGGGGAAACAAAAAGATAAACTCGTTTAAGAGGGCTTCGTGAACAGAGTGGTTGAGGTTTGCTGGTTGAGCTGTAGAGTTGACAGAAGGTACAAAGATCAAATAACAGTATGTTTTGAACAGGCTGCTGTTAGGTGTTGCTTAACACTAAATATGTATGTGTCTGAGGAGGAGAACTTTTGCAGGCATTATTTTGCTTGGGACAGTGGACCCGTTATTGACATTAGCAGTGTTCTGGTAGAGGAAACAGCTAGTACTAGTAGTTGAGGTTTGTCTGTTTCCTAGGTGGAGGGCAGAAATAAGAATGGAAAGTATGTCAATGAAAATATTTGCCCATGTTTGCGAATATCTAAATAAAACCTTTGTGTTATGTAAAAATATAGTTGAGTCAGGTGTTTTGAATGTGCTGGAAGGAATCAATAGCATTTCAGCATTTTTTCTCTATTCCAGCTAAATGGACATAGATTTAAATTCTTCATTGTTTATTGCATCTGTTTTAGGGACAATATGGATTTGAATTTGAATAAGATAAACTTGCTTCTTTATGTGTTTGAGTTATTTTACAAACTCAAAATAATAAATGGCTACTGTAAATTAAAGAAAAAGAATAAAATAAAGGGGTACTGTAAATAACTTATATGGCTTAAATGTTTGATGTATTATATTTTTTACCATTCACCTACTCAGAATTAACTTGTATCATTAGGAGTCATTAAACATACGTTTACAAGTGCATTTTATTAAGCATCTCAATGTGAAATTACTGTTGAATTTCAGGTGTAGCTCAAAATCAATCACAGCTAATAAATGTCACCAGGAGTGAAAGTTTATTAGAGTCAAATTAAATGCTTTTCTTTGTGAAGTAAATAAATTAGTTTATGTCACAACAGTAAAGGTGATTACATAAAATTTATTAAGGAAATTAATGTGACGTAAGCAGGAAAGGCTAATTCTACAGTAGCCAAAGGATGACACTAAGAGCTGGTTTCAAATATTCATAATCTTGAAGCCAGGAATAATTACAAAGCTTAGGCTACAAGTTCTGAGGTAGTAAATCAGGATGACTTTCGTATTGCATCACAGTACTCCTTGGGTAATTGACAGTAGCATTTAGGACAGAAAAAATACCCGATGAACTTGTGAACTTGATATGCAAGGATAATATGTCTGCTGGCTTAGTAAGGAGTCTTACTGGTTTTGTTTTAGTACTATGAATTTATCTTTCAGTTAAATACAAAGCTTTTTTTCTTTTTCCTTTTTTTTTCTTTTTTTGAGTAGGTAGCATTTGACATGGCTCATTGCTGTGTTATACTCTCTGTGGGCACAGCATTAAAGTAATATATCCAGATAATTTGCATTAACTGTTTTTAGACTGCATACTTTGAAGTTTATTAGGTTAAACTTTCTGTTCTGCTAGGCGTTCTTGAACATGCTGCACACAATGTCAAATGCCTAACAGGGTGTCCCTTTTTACAGTACAAGAAAAAAGATTATAGGTATTTGACTAATCAGATAGGAACTACTTTTTTTTGTTTAGGTTGAATCACAGTGAATTATTTGGAGCATACTCTTCATTATTTGTCTTTTGGATTTTGTTTAAATCTAGGATATCTCTTGGCAATACTTCAGAATCTGTATGAGAAACAACACATACTCCACTTTTGATGTAATTACTACTTGCTACTGTGGGAAATGATCTGAGTCAAATACTAGCAATTAAGTTTGATACATATTATATTTGATGTTATATGTATGTATAATCTTACTCGTAATTGTTGATATAGGAAGATGTCAAATCAGGTCAATCTAATTCAGAAGAAACAACAGAGGACTTAAAAAAAGACTTGCTGTGAAGACAGAAAGTTACTAGAATAAAGTTGCATGTGTCAGCAGTAATGTGTTTTATTATGCAATTGTTCTTATTTGAATCAGATAATGGCCTGATAAAATATATAAGCAGTCTGCAGGGAACGAATGATTAATTCCTCTAACATGTGCTTACTGTAGGAATTCTTACTAATAAAATCCTACATACTCGCATTAGTTTACAGTAGATGAAGTCAAATAGTATTTTCTATATTAATATCAATAACTTAATATACCAATATACTACCAAACTTTGTGGTGATAAACTGTAATGGAAAAAATTATGACAGACCATTCTTTGTTAGAAACTGAGTGCACAAACACACAAGGTGCTTGACAGAGTTATTTTGAATGGTGGATGTGATAAATATCAAGTAATACCTAGACAGATGCTTTAATCAGCTTGGATTGAGTGTCTTACTTTAACAACTTATACAGCATTAATAACTTTTGTCTGTACAGATGCTAATTCTACAGGTTCCATGTAGTGTAAAAAGTTGAAGAAACTAAGATATTATTGGCTAAACTGGAAAACAGGCCAGTTCATCAGATTGAAAAAGGTTACTGATATTTTCATCAGTTTAAAGCTTGTTTAGTACGAAAACAAATTAGTACCTGAATCTCACATGTTTAGAGTAAGCTTAATTGATTTATCATCACTTGGAAGACCTTATAAGTAGCAAATGTTCTTGGCAGCAAATATAAATTTGACAGTGGCATTTATGCAGATGATCTGTAATTTACGGTTGGATTTGATATCTATACTCAAGGAAAGTAGTTTCTTTCCTTCATTATTAGCCACAAGGATTCTAGAGAAAGCGGTTGGGGAGAAGGAAAGATTNAAAAAAAAAAAAGAGCCATAGAAATATCTCAGATTTATAAGTGTTTGGGCTGGGGAATTCTTGTTTATGTGGTTTTGGATTTTTTTTTTTTTTTTTTACGTGTGTTAAAGGTCATTAGTACTAGAAGTTTCTTAAAGAGCATTTGTATTGCCCTTCCTTCTTCTAGACTTTCCACCTTTCAGTTTTGCATCTATAAGCCTAACAGAAACTTCGAGAAAGTTAACAAGGAGTTTATGTCACAGGGATAACAGAATGATGACAATAGGGTCACAAAATACTGAGAAGGGATGCATTTAGTTTGCATTTTTTTTTTTTTAAACTTGATTGCAATAAAAATTGTTCAGTAGCAAACAGATGGATTTAAAATTCCAGTAGAAATTATCAGTAGGCATGGATGAATTAATTCTCAAACAAGAATTTATCATGTGTAATAAAAACTAAGAAAAGGAAACGTGCACACAAGATTAGACAACAAAAGAAAGCATAACGGGAGGGAGTTTTTGCCTTCTTAGTGCTATTAGATGTCTGTTTTTCTGTTTATCTGTTCTGGTAGCTTCTTTAATAAGATTCAGTATAAAACAATAATAGAAAAGCTAGCAATAAATGAAAAAGTTGCTGAGAAATTACTGCTTTTGTGATCACTGTGAGGACTGAATTACATCTATTTTCATTTGTTGTCAATAGCTGCAGAAACAGTCTTATCTCTCTCTGTTCTGTTAAATATGCTTTATTAAGTGAAAACTGTTTTATGAGAAGTCTCATTTTTTACATAGTGTATTTTTACTTTTAACTTTAAAAGTACTTCTAAAAGGTAGATTTTTTTTGTCAGTGAGTAAGATCTAGTTGCATAAGATTTTTAACTGAGTGGAGACTGCAGAATTTGGTTTATAAAATCAGTTTTATAAAAATTGTCAGGAATACTATAACATTTATCAAAATACTAATATTTTTAAATTTATGCTTAACACAGACATGCTTAGAAATGTTTTTAAAGCTGTTTAAAATACTAGTACACTTTTCAGATTGTGCACTTACATTGTGCTGAAATGTAAAATTAAGGCTTTAGAGCTGTATTTGGGAAAAGGCATTTCTTGATATGAAGAAGACTCCAAATAGTCTAATGATTTTTTTCTTAAGAATACTCCATGGTATTTGTTGCAGCTGTAAGCAGCATGTGCTCATGAGCTACCTTACCAGATAAAAGATAGATATCTATTACAGAGTCCTTTGCTTTCTCTATACACTGGATCTAGAAAAACATTCTCTGAGCAGTCAGTTCCATGCTGAAGTCTCCTCTTGCTATGGAAAGTGTGCTTAAATCTCATCCTGTGGAAAGCTGGAAGGATGATTAAAGTAAATTCTTCAGTGTGTTTGAAGATGGTTTTTCAGAAGATATGGTGGACATTTTGGTATATATGACGTGTCCTGGTCTTCGGAGTTTAAAAACATCAGTAGTATATGCTAGCCACCAAGGAATTAGTCTTTCTCCAAGCCTTTCTCTTTATGTGGTTTTTATGTGGTTTTAACTCATTTACAAAGTCTGTGTTACACTGCCCAGCAGCAAAATGTTAAATGCTTATGCTTTTTGTTCACAGTGGAAAGATGGGTTGGAGATAAAACTACTGCAGCAAGGATGATTGTCTAGTCTGTAAACACAAAGAATCATGGTTTTAAGGGATGCGGGACTATGTAACTCTTATAGTTATTGACTGAAACTGTTTGAGTAAGGTAAGCTCGTATTTCCATAACGTTCAAGAAGCCACCTGGCTGATGAGCTTCTCACAGGTGACAAAACAGTTGCTTTGTGATGATTAATATAAGGTGAGCAACCAGAATAAAGGTCCTCTGGTGGCAGCAGGTTGGAAGTGTACAACAGCTAGTCTTTTGGGAGCTATAAATCGAGCAGATTAATGGTTAATGCAGCAGAAGTAATGGCATATGAGCAATTTAATCTACTGTGGTCTCCAACTGAAGTGATTTTTAGGCTCTCGTGCAGTAGTTTAATGGCCAATGTGTGAGTAACTTTGTTCTAGCATTGACACATTCCTCCCTCTGCCCTTAAGATGTGTCCGTCCTTCTGGTACAAGACATACAGTCTCTGCATAGGACTGCATAGGACAACATCTAAAGTAGTTAATGTTGAGCTCTCTATTATCCTCACTCTCCCCACTGCTTAAGCCAAAAGTGATATTTCTCTTCTGTGTTCAGTGATAAAGTAGTCCTCAACATTGTAACGAGATCTAACATACTTTCTTAAAATATAAAAATTTAAGATGTTTTTTCTAAACAGGAATTAAATAAAAACATGTACAGGAGAATTTTTGGATTTACACTGAAAGTCTTCTTTTCAACCTTAATGTCTAGCTTTCTATTCAACTTCTGATGAAGTGCAACATATTTTCAATACCTGCACATAATTATATGGGATAGCAATGATGGAATTTCTTCTTGCATGGCTACAGAATTGCTGTAAATAGCATAAACAAAAACAATATATGAATTGCTGTCCATTTGCTTAGAAGGACATAATGTTTACTCTCATATCAATTTAAAAATAACAGAAAAAAACCCCTAAGTATAATGTGTTGACTCAATCTTGAAAGATTTGCACTGGAAGGAATGTGCTATGACGCAAGGTTAGCCAAAGCTCAATAACACCATCAGTTCTCAATGGAAAGGGTTCAAAGAGGAGAATCCAAATCAGCAGTCTATATCTGCATGAGTAGCTTTCCTTTTCATAGTGCAACCATGAAGTTGCCAGGTGGCATCCTCAGTCTTCCTTAGAGAGCCAAAAAACCATAGGGAGTGATGTCTCATTAGAAATCAGGATATTACCGTGAAGTTACAGTTGCTACTTTGAAACTCTTCACCTAGGTATTCTTTAAGGAAGTGTGTGGTTTTTTTGTCTGTTAATTATTGTGGGTTTTGATCATAGCAGAAAAATGTTATCAGGTTCATGCATTAGTAGCATGAGCTGATAGAACCATCAGTATAACTAGGATATTGGAGTTCATATCATAAAGAATCAGACCTGAAACGTGTTTTGAGTCCTGTAAAATTCCTGTAGTGAGAGATATGTCCTGGGAGAGATTTTATCAACACCTATAATATTTGAGCAACACAGAAAAAGTTTATTTTAAGAGGAAATTTAGTTAACTTTTCTTCTGTAATCCTCTACAAGTCTGTAGGTGTGGATAAATAATAGAATTGATTTTCAAATAATATATTGCATATAAACTGTAATATGATTTGTGTGTCTACTGTTCATAGAAATATTCCTAATGAAAGGTTGTATTAATCATTGGTATCCTCTCACAAATGGAGATCTGCCCAGGAAAGTGTGAAATATTAATTTCAAATTTGACATTATAAAATTTAGGCTGACATCATTAACATACTGATAGGAATGCTTAAAAACAAAATTAAAAAATGGATGCATTAATATAGCGATAGTCTATGTACTCTTTTGGATAATTTAACTACTTGCTCAATTTAAAGCACAATTATTCCCCAAAATTGTCCTTTCTCCATATGAATAAAAAATATGAGGAATGGCTTTGAGTAGATTTTTTCACACAACTGAAGTACTAATGTTTTCTTTTTTTAAAAAAATAATACAGGGCAGTTAGACTTGAAAAGCTATGCAAATTTATTTGCCTGGTTTTGCAGAGCATATGCTTTTAAATGGGCCATGTGGTTAATTTGATCCCTTTTTGTCCTTGGTGAGCCCAGTATCCTCCTAGTGAAGCTAAAATCATTTTGTTAAGTTGGAGATTCTTTTGTCAAAGGCTTCAACTAGGAAGAGTACAATGGACTGCAAAGGCTTCAAGAGAAGACGAAAGCTATTTAAGTCACCAAACCTGGGTAACCTAATACTGTTAACCATGCTTCTGATATCCATGGTACAATCTTCTGCAAAATTAATTTATTCAGTGAGAATTGGGTCAGCAACATACAATAGGTATTGTTTGGAAAAAACAAAAAATAATTCAATAGCAGGTTCAAATTATTTTCTTCTGTATTTTTAAAACAAAGAGTAATGAACTTCCTGTGTGGATTGTTTTTGATTTTTCAGTTATAATGGAAGTATAAAATAAGGCGCAAAGTAGTGCAAAAGTCAGGTTAGATACCAAAAGCCATTGGGTGGAATAAAGTGGTCAAGAAACGTAGGATTTTTTTCTGTTCAGTCTATAATTAAAAATATTCTAAAACTTGAATAATTTCCCAAGCAGCTTCTATATAGGTTTTGTCCTCTGCCAACTTAACAGAATGTGTGATTTCTCCAATTTGAAATGATCTTTCCTTTGAGAACCCTGTATAGGCTTTTTGTTTTCTATTCCAGGATTGTTAGAGAAAAGGCATTTTTGTATTTGACACAACAGTAGTAAGTTATGTTGGAGCACTTGTTTTTCTTCATCAACTGTAGGTTTTCAGAGGTTTTTAGGAGTGTGGAAAGGAAGTTCATAAGGATAGCGACACTTTCTCCTTGGGTAAAATTTATTCTTAAGTACGATGCTGTCCTTAACTTCCTTACTTTGTTTTTCCTAGAACAGATAGAAATGAGAGAGAGCACTTATATAACTATCAGATAGTTCACAGAGTAAGCGATGAAGTAATTGACAGTGTTCTGACTGTTGGAGTTAATGGAAGTAATAAAGTAGACACCTACTGAATGTTAGGATCAGTTAGGTGTATTGGTATCTTTGGGCAACACTCAAGGGCAGTTATAGAAATTACATCTTTTTCTCCCCCTGTTGGTTGGCTTGTTAACTTAAGGGAGAGGAAGAAGGAAGCCAGTTATAATTTCTATCTGTTCAGTGTTCTGTTGATTCTATTATTCAGTCATTGATGCTGAACAAATTAAAGAGGATATGAATTGTGACTTTTATTCCAACATTTATTAGTTGCTGGAGGTTTTGTAAAAAAAAATGCAATGTATGTTCCATTGTATATTAAAAAAAGGGATTTTAAAAACATACGTGAGAAGGAAGGAAAGGAAAGTGAGGGTAGAAAATGGGTAAGTAATGGAAAGAAATCCTCAGCAATGAAAGGAGTTCTGTTATTCAGGGCTCTAGTGTGGTGGCAAGTCAAATGACACTTTCTTTTTTTTTTCACTAGAGATACAATTTAGTTACCTAAATATAGGTGCCTTATGCTTTTTTTTAGATAGCCTGGGGCTGAGCAGATGCCTCAGGGGCCTTTTATACTGTGTCTACCAGTCCCATATAGGTATTTCAGAAAACCAAGTACATACACAATTGTACATTTATCTGTATTTAGGACTGGGAATTGCACATGACTATGTTCTGATGTTATATCTAGAACTTTGCATTTCCTTCCCAAAGGCAAGGGTATTTCAGTGTTACGCTAATTATGTCTGATGCTAACAGAGAGAACTCCCTTAATCAACACTAGTGCATAAATATCAGCATAATTAGATCAATTATGTTTTGGAGACATCCTAGAAATCCTATCATGCATGTATGCATCTTTGTGTGTTGGAAGTGACATCATCACTGTCTTCATATTCAGAAGCAAGCTTATCTGTTCTTTTTAGTTGTTGGGGTTTTTTTGGTTTTTTTTTGGTTTAGCTGTTTTGTCTTCTTTTTATATTTTTCCCTTTTCATAGATAATACACAGACTAATGGAGTCCAAAAGCTGATGCTGCTAACTGTAATCCATCCACAGAATCAACTTGTGTGCTTCCTGCTCAGACATTGTGCTGGTGCCTCTGAGACAAGGCACAAAGGCGCTGCAGAAATGATAAACTGTCTAGTGTCACACTACTTTGGTAGTTCACCTTTTTGTTTCTTGGAAAGGAAAGATTGACCTAGAGATCTGTGTAATCTGAAGTGAGGTGTATTTTCTGCTTTTATATTATTTCATCTTGACCATTATTCAACCAGAAAGATCACTGGCAGTAATATTTTCTTCTGTAGTCAGAGGTGTTGATTTGGGACAATTAGCAGAGCTTATGTGATAAATCTTATGGTAATAATTCTATTTGGATTTCACTTTTAATCTGTTTTGGACAAAAAATTGAGATGTATGGATATGCATTTATTGAAGTTGTTTCGATATTATGTTCCTTAAATGATTGTTGCAAAAGACATTGTAAGTATTCTGCTTGATAAGGTGTATTGGGAGTAGTATGCACAAGTGACTGCTTTTACTGATTAACTTGTAACTTGTCTCTCAAGGTTTTAGAAAGGCAAGAGAATAGATCTTGTTTGGGCCAGGAATGCTTTCCATAAGCAGAAGCTGATCTTCAAAAGCTATCCTAATAGTCACAACTAATAGCTCAGTTACACAAATGCAAAAAAAAAAAATCCAAGAAAACCTTAGTTTCTATCACTTCATCTAATTAATATAATATACGTGGCCCTAAGCAATATTGCATCTCTGTGTCATGCCAACTGTAACATGGTATCTGATATCCCAGCTCTTGCTAACTGTAACATCTGTTACAATTACTAGCTGCCCATGTTTTACTAACTCGGGCGAAAAAACAATGTACCAAATTCATATTTTCAGAAGTGAACGTCAGTATGTGCCTCTAAAAGAGGTACAGTACAATTTGTTGTCATTTATATCTAAATCATGTAAAAGTTGCAATCCAGATAAAATGTGGGGAATACTAAAGAAGATGACCAGTAATTCTGATGATAATAATTACAGAGATGTTTTATGATCAGTTGAGAGCAAGATGACATTTCACATTTTAAACAAAATAAGTTTTTTGCCTAGCTCAGTACTCAAGGTAAAATTATAGTAATAGAGTGAAAAACATAATGTTTATTTATTTGTGTGCGTTGCTTTGTTTTGCTTTTAGAAATTAGAATTTTTTTAGAAATTCAGATGGGAAGGCTACCTTGCAGAAGAACTTCTGCAGGACTACTCCCCTGTACTTATAGCAGCTAAATCTCACTATTAACCAAAAATATAATTTTAAAAATAATTTCCTACATAAGCATAGATGTTAATTTCCAAAGAGTTGTTGTTTTGTGATAGCTAAAATAATGTTAACAATGATCTTAGGTTATTTCATCAAAGTTTTTTTAGCAAGAAATACTGTGTTACTGGTTGCAGCTTAAGTTCTGCTTCTTCTTATCAGGTACAATATAGTGTTTTGGGTTTGTTATTTTTGTTGGGGACATGGCATGTTTATACACATGTGGAAGCATCTAGTGGTTGTATTCATTTTGAGTTGCTAAATGGACATTTAATTTACTGCAAAATGCTGTACCACTTTCTGTTAGTACCAAATGTGTGGCTTGAGCACTATGTATATGGTTTTAGAAAATGGTGTAACTGTGAAACCTGTTGTATTTGAGAAGTTAGTTCTTAATAGTGCCACAAAGTGGTGTTATGCTGCTGATATAAAAACAACTAAATGTCCAAGTGCAGGTAGACATAAAGTTTTAAAATCTTTCTTTATGGTAGTAGAAAATGAATTGAGGAGAGATGCAAACACTACTCTTCTATTTGTTTACTGCTTGGCTTGTGATGAGGACAGGGGCATACCTTCCCCCTGCATTCAAGAAAGATTTTCGATATAAAAAATAGATTGATTACACAGATCCATCCCTTTTTACCACTTGTCTTTACAAGATGAAATCTATAGAATTGTTAGTGGTCAGGAACAGAAGAAACCAGAGCACATTTAAAAACCTGTGTTGATTTCCCCATCGGGAGATCAGTTCTGTTTGCACGTTGGGGGCAAGCCTGTACCCTTTTATATGCTGACGACTCCAGTGGAGTGAAGTGCCCAGAGACCCTGTGCTAAGCATGTAGGTGAAAAACACCCATTTCCTGTTAGAATTTTGAAATACGATGATAACCTAACTAAAGCTGTCTATTAACTACTCAGGAAAAAGGAAACATATCTTGGTGAAAATTTGTGAAGCCTATCTTGTTCAGCTTGTTTATCTTGCCTTCAGTAATGAAGTGGGAAGCAGCTCAGAGGGTTTTCCTCACTTGAACTTTGAGAAGAGAAAACCAGTTAAAGAATTCAGAGTGTGTGCATCACTTATTTTTTCCATAGTTCATCTTTAAAGTGTATTTAACTGATTTGACATCATTATACAGATATGCCTTTCATTTTTTTTTCCACTTGTAGAACACATTCCTATTGTAATACTGAAGTAGAAAAAGATGACATGTAAGCATAATTTGATTTTTATTTGGTGAAGCCCTGTGTAGGAGTCAGAACTGATAAAACCGGTAAACAAGATGTTTTAAACATTTTTATAGATATTTATTCCTTACTACAAAAAAACCCATAATCAAGTGTGACAGTTGTGTTCAGACATTAGTAGAAAAGTAACTGAAGTGTTAATTTGTTTGTTTCTCTAAATGTCTCTCTTAATCCACATAGCTCTTGCCTGCAGAGGAAACGTTGTGTATTTTAAATTGTGAATAAGAAAACAGGAATGGTAAGGAGTACCAGACTGGGCAGTTTTATGAAACAAGGATAGCCTTTCAAGAAGAGCATGCCACTGCGAAGCTGTTAAAGTACGTCTAGCAAGGATCAGTTAGTGCCTTCCGTCAGTAAAGATTTCACAAGGAAGGCAGCGGACAGGAACCTGAAGGAAAGGATACAACTTTGTGGCCAAGGAGGCCAACGGTGTCCTGGCCTGTATCAAAAATAGTGTGACCAACAGGACCAAGGAAGAGTCACACCTTGAGTACTGTGTCCAGGTATGGGCCACTCATTACAGGGACATTGAGGTGCTGGAGTGTGTCCAGAGATGGGCAACAAAGCTGGTGAAGGGTGCATTTAGTGGGGTTATTTAGCCTGGAGAATAGTAGAATAGGGGGCTGAGAGGAGATATGATTACTCTCTACAGCTACCTGAAGGAGAGTTGTAGTGAGATGGTGGTTGATCTCTGCAGTAATGAATGATAGAACACAACAAAATAGGTTCAAATTGTGCCAGGAGAGGTTTAGATTGGACATTAGTAAAAACTTTTTCACCAGGAGGGTTACTAAGCATTGGAACAAGGCTGTCCAGGAGTCACCATCCCTGGAGATATTCAAAAGATGTGTAGATGAAGTACTGAGGGAAATGGTTTAGTTTAGTGTTGGGCTTGGCAGTGTGAGGTTAGTGGTTGGACTTGATGGTCTCAAAGGTCTTTTCCAACCATAGTGATGTTATCAACTTTTTACTCTACCCCCTGAGATGACGAGCTGAGTATTTGTCTCATCTTTTTAATTATAGTCTTTCAGGATGCGCTTCCTTTACCCTCTTAAATTTCTTGTGATGCTTTTTTAAACTCTAGGTTGGTTTATAAATACACAAATTTATGTTATGGATATATCACAGTAGCTATAGGCAAATCTCTAAACTGCATTTACAAATGAAGTTATTGCAATACAATGAGTACATTAATGGCTAAACAGTGTTTTTTCTCCAAAATATTAAGTCAGAGTGTTAATTCAACTAAGTATCAGTTTTAAAAGTGGGATATACTTGTCCTTGCTGCTCATTTTCATATTGTGTGTTTGAAAACATTCTGATCACTGGAGTGTTAAAATGAGTGAAAATAAAGAGGAAATCTCCATAATTCCAGCAATTCATGTTCCAAACTAAAACTATTCAAACATTTCCAAGAATTTAATGTTAAGTTCTAAGTGCTCATTAAATTTTTATATTCTCATGGTCTTGTGTTTTGGGTTTTTGTTTGTTTGTTTGTTTGTTTTTTGTTTGGAGAAGGTCATAACATGACTTTTATATGTGCTTCCTGATGCATAGCATGCTCCTCTTCCCCCCCCGCCACTATATGATCATTGGAAAGATTTAAAAAAATGGTAGTTACAACATGTGTGCACTAGAAATATACATGTTGTTGTTAAGTGTATCAGTGTGAACTAATTACTTTCATTGTGGCAAGCAAAGATAATATATAAGAGAACCCAGCAGTACTCAGGTCATAAGCTCCTACTGTACATGCAAATGTTCATCTGATTCGATAATAGCCTCCATGTTAATCACAGAACACCTGGGACCAGATGGTATTGTTAATTCATTGCTAGCAAGGTATTGTTTCATGTGCTTCTTTCATACAAGTTCATCACCAGCTAGACACCAGCTAGTCTTAAGTCTGTAAGTTTGAATGAGTTTTTTCTTCTTCTCCACGAGTGTATAGCGCATGTATCATCAAGTCTGTGAACAAACTGAAAAATCTACTACTTACTGCAAAAACAGCTATTCAAAACATTTTAAAAATAAAAGTAATCATTTGTTATAATTCTTGAAGGTGACAGCATGGTCATAGGTATGTTGCAAATTGCAAATTACAGATTACTTCAAATCCTGTTGTCTGACTCACTAATATAGACTTAGTTATTTGATTATATTTCTCAAGAAGTAAGGCTTTTCTTGTTATGTAGTTAGCTAAGCAAAAATGTTCAAAAGTTTACAGTAGATACCTACTCTTACAGAAACTTACAAAATATGTGAAGTTCTATATTTGACCTCGAGTGCTGTAGAGAATATCCTACATGTGCAGTACAGTGCAATACTGTGGTGTCATCATTTGATGTTTTGAAACTAACTTTACTATTTTTCATCTAGTTATGTATTTTTATTATGATGAAAAATTAAGATGACAATATTTACTATTTCATTTAAAATTACTTGAACAATATGAGGAAAATTTCAATATAAAATAGTTTGACCTGCCAATACATGTTTCAGCTACCATAAAATTCAATACGAGTCTGTGTACCTGTTCTCAGAGGTTTGCATGTGTATTGAAGTTAGCGTTACATTCATCAGCAAAGATCAAGTAGCCTAAGATTTATTTACTATTTCTTCTTTCAGAAGAGGAATTAGTACAATAAAGGCCATTATACAGATTCTGAATCAGTCGTCAATTTTGTCTGTTGAAACTATGTAAGCCATGCAACTGGAAATCTGTAATTATTATGAAACTGATGTAAAATATTATGTAATTTCTGGATTTTTTTTAAGAAGTTATAGATACAGTGTGAAAAATCTTAGAAGTGCTAGAGCAAGGTTATTGTGAACTGGATTAGAATGGGAAAGGATTGTATATAAAAGTTTCCATGTATTCTGTCCTTGCTGCATTTGGGAATTGTTTTGGTGCTAGAAATAGCTGTGCATGAGAATGTCTGAACTCTACTATAGAAGACTCACAAAAATGAGGCAAAAAAAGGGAATAATAGGGAGTAGTTCCAAGTAACCACGTGAGTACTTTTACATTTGGACATTTGTCCAATCTATTTACTGCATCTAGGTAAGAGTAGCAAAGAATACAGAAAATGGGAAAATATGTTCAGTTGAAATAAGAAAATGTGGTTGTAAAGCCATACAAACTTTGTATATGTGCAATGGAAATATGTATTACTTGCTAGTAAAGGAGATAGATTTTAGATGTACTGTGACATATATTATATTGTTCCAACTTGCAAAACCACGAAGAAGGATTATTAGAAAGTGATAGACTCTATAATTGAAGGGAAATAAATTATTCCTTGGATATACTGTCTCATCAACTCATTTTTAGGATGGCCATAAAAAGAGCATAACCTTAATTATGGAAGTTTCTACTAAAAAACTCTTATAATATTTGAATAGGGATAGAGTTCCTCCTGCAAACTTAATTTCAGTGACGAGTAGCTGGCTTAAAAATGGGTCCTCTAATTTCCATTTCTTGCCTAGAAATCTGACTCAAGGAGAAAAGCAAATTTTTTTTTGTGGTAGCTTGGAGTATGGGGATATGCTAGTTTTTACAGTTCTTGGGTCCATGTCATAAAGCATGCCAACTTCTCTTCAAATATAGAGACTATGAAATCATAACAATCTAAAGAGCTATTGGACTTTGTTGTCATCAGAAGTGAGTACTGAGTTTCAGGACTTGCTGGAGAAAACCTTTCAATGATTCTGCATTATACTTAGTTTCTTGGCAATGTGATGAAGTGATGATTAGGGAGACTTGAGAAATGATATTGATGTTTGTTTTTTTTTTATTATTTCAGAATAGATCAACAATTGTTAAAGGCCACTTATTTTAACTGAAACATTTATTCTTTAAGATGAATTCATGTTAAATAGTTATGAGCCAGTGTAAGGTTAGCAACAATTCAGTTAGTTTTCTATTCAATTTAAAATCAATGAAACTCTTTTTAGGCTGCTACTCATTCCTGTAGGACACCAAAACATACTATAAATGTGTAAAAGTGAGTCTGACTATTAAAGAAATATGTCACTTTTATAGTAAGACTCTAAAGAGCTTTCTCCTTTTGTGTGTCTCATTGTTATACTTATGAAATCTTGAAATTACTTGAGACACCTCTTTAATAAAGCACCAAGGTTCTGTTTCCTAGCACCACTAGTTCTAGAGTAAAAATTCCTTCTGACTTCAGTGAAAGTTACATTCAGAACAACAACCGAGAAAGTTTACTCAGAATAACACTCTAAGACAAAGATTATATCTGTACTTTTTCTTAGTAAGGTGGTGTTTACCTTTTCTCTTGTTATTTTACTCCTTTATCTCTTTCTTTGGAGGGCATTTATTTACATGGATATTGCCTATTTTTAACTTCTACTGTCAAAATGTCTTATTCCATCAATTTTTAATTAGCAAGTACCTTGTTTCATAGTTTAGGAACAACAGATTCAACTAACTTACACACAGGAATTAAGGTGTTAATTAAGACTAGTTTAAGTTGAATTTTTTATGCTGGTTTTCAAAGATAACTTTTGAGAAAAACATGATGGTGACTGGAGAAAATGATTAAATTGTTGTGTGGTGGGGTTTTTTTTCCTTTTTGGGATGACATATGGTTTGAATTATAAGTGATGAAAAAAGTATTATTTAAGTAATTAAGCCAAGCTGTTCTGAGACATAGAAAGAGAATTCGGCCCAATGTTTTTTCTTTTCTCTTTACAACGTAGAAGTAGAATCTTGATATATTTACCTCTTTGAAATACAAATGGTAAAGTGAGGTAATAGCTTACTACTTTCAAATTTGTGACCTTGAAATTGTTCTTAAAAATAAACTTTGTCTTTCACTATGGGGACATCAAACTACTTTATCTTAGAGATATTGTTACTTTACAAGGTTTTTGTGTTGTTACTGTGTTTCTAATGCCTCCTTTCATGAGTAACTATGGCAGTGGCCTGACCTTGTAGAACTAAGTCTTCCATTCACTGATTTGATTACCTCAATGAGTCAAGATCAGAAAATTGTAAGCCATTTATTCAACTTATTCTGTTAGTCAGTGTACTTCAATCAGATATCGAATGGCTTGAGAAAAACAACAGTTTATAATAATTGCTTGTCAATTTAAAAATATTCTCTTATTGAAAAAGATTTTCTAGTCTTAAGTAATTTTGTGTTATATAGCCCCACCCAATTTTTTTTTTTTTTAAATGGCATCTTACTTAAATAAGAGGAATAAATACGAATATAATGTCAGAATTCTGTAAACATCTCCTTTATTACTCATATTTAAAGATGCTGATGCAGCCAAATAAAACAGGTGAAGATTAAGTAATATAATGCATGGTTTTATTGATACAAATCACCTGTTTGTAACAGAAAAAAAAGTGGTAAGGTTTGGATTTTTGAGGCATGAAGGGGAAGAAGGTAACACAATTTCAAATGGAAAAAAGATTTTGTGAGTTTTTGGGTTTTGTTTGCTGTGTGAGTTTTTTGTTTGTGAGTTTTTTTTGTTTGCTTGTTTGTTTTTTACCAGTAGTTCATATTCAGGAGTGAGATTTAACTGCTAAAATAGTAGCCAAAAGATAATGATCTTAATGCACTTCAGTTGGAAATGACATCTGAGATCACTTTTAACTTAACGACTCTCAGTTGCTGTATTGATTCCTGGTCAAAGCTGAGAATAAAAGAGCTGCAGTTTTAGAGTTCCTGATAATACATTCATGTTACTCCATTAATCCAAGAGAATCTGGTCCTGTATAACAAACTATATGCTTTGTTAACTTCAGTTAGAAAGTCTTCTTTTTCTGAAATGAAGACATAAATGTAACCTTGTTACATTATGATGGATTATTTTTTTTTTTTTCAGAATGTGCCTGAATTTGTTTTGCCTTTGTTCAGGTGTATGTAGACATTTAAAAAAATATCAGGAACATGTCTGTTAACAGAATGGAAAAGGGTAAAATAAACTAATTTTTTTTTTTTCTTAAATAACCAAACATATTTGCAGTGTCAAGAAACAGCTTTCTGTCTTGCTAATGTGGGATACAAAATGATGTTCACTATAGAATTTCAGTAACTTGTGTTGGAGGTAAACATTTCTCATGAAGCTATTACCATGCAAATGTGAGTAGAACCAGAATAGAAAGGAAGACTGATGAGGAGCAGAGCCAGCGGTCTTGTGTGCAGTGGCTTTCTGTTAACAGCATATATTTCTTAATAATTAATTGCTTACATTTATCTTGATTCTAAAATGACATAAATTAAATGGAAAAAGGAAAGTTGAAATTAAGTCCGTGTTGACAGTTCTTTCCAAAGAATGGTGGTTCAGAAGAATGATACATGTGAAAATGAAAGGTTAATTTAACGCAAGAATATTCCTGAAATTGTATGTACATCTGTGGAAGAGCAGCAGTACCAATGCATTTACGTGGGTTCCCACTGCCCTCAACTGATAAACTCATTCAGCTACATAGTAATTTCAGTTATTTGCTGTTGTCTTATGCAGAAAACCAAGGGAATCTATTGTTTTTTTTCATGTAAATATTTTTCTCATCTGCCCTTTTAGTTAGTGAGTGGTCTGTAATCTGTATGACAATAGGCTTACTACAAGTCTTTAAGAGTACTGGAGCAAAAGATGAAAGACTTAAGAACATTATACCTCTATTACTTGTGAAATCTCTTGTTGTTTATGACTTATGTTTGCGGAATACTATTACTTTAAATCCCAAAATAGATGTTTCCAAAATGGTAGACAGTCTAAAAAGTGACTATCTAAACAAGATAGGTAACCATGTGGTTTGGTAATCAAACTCAGACTAGTCTGTAGGTAACCATGTGCTTAGGTAAGCAAACTCAGATTTGTCTGTCGAGGATGCAGCCCAGTGCCTCAAACTCTGAAGGTTTTTAAGAGACAACATGAAGTTGGGTGGTTTTTGTGGATTATTTTTGTTTATGTCTTTATTTCAAATCATCATTTGTTCCAGTTCTTATCTATTCCTGTATGTGAATGAGAGAATATACTGAAAACAAAGAAAGAGATCATGTAAACTTCATAAGTTTATTCCTTCATAAGAAAGGTATCAAGCAAGAGGCAGGTCCTTAGCTGAGACTTCCCCCACTCTTCTCTTGGCAAAAGGAGTAGTAGTAGTCTAGGAGGATTGTTTTTGTTTTCTAGTCCTTCACAGGTTTTTGCTATAATTTAAAGTTCTATTCAATGTCCTTCTCTTCCCTCTGCCTCCTTTTGCTTCCCCTCCTCCAACCTCCAGCAACATTTCTGAAGTTAGACCGATTAATCAGTTTGGTGTGATAAATTTCTTGTGTAATATCTTGTGTAAGTATTATTGCGTAATACTTACCAGATTTGTATTTGTTTATTTTTTGAGATTTATTTCCAAGTCTCACCTATAAAATTAGGCTAGTTTTACTGTTCTTGTAGTGGCTCTGTGAAAAATATATTTTTTCTAATGTTAGGATGGAAAGTTCACAGAATATTCAAAAAGAGCTTGCCATATGAATTTGTAGCATGATACACTTGCAACTTGCAAGTCTAAAGGATTTAAAATCCTTTGTCTTGCTTTGACATATTTAAAAGAATATTTGCCATCTTTCCATTCTTTTTTGAGGGAGAGTGGGACAGTTTTCTTACCTTCTATTTATAAAAAGTTTCTTGTTTATTTTTACATTCCAATTTTATTGCTTTACCTTTGTTAACATTACATTTCAGTTTTTTGCTTATCAACCTACTTACAGAGAAAATTGAAATTAAACTTGACTTGCTGCTTGCTAAGTATGCAATTTCCCTAATTTTTTATTATCAAGAAATTTAAAAATCTAGGTCATTTGTAAAAATTAAAACCCAGCAGAAGTCCTGTCAGAGATGGCCCTAGTAAAATCCCACCAGTTATTTCTGCATTCAGCACTTTCATGTGTGAAAAGTAGTCTTTTTTTGTAGTCTCAAACACATTTGAAAACATTTTTTAAAACTTAACTTGACTTCCATGTATAAAGATAGCAGAATTCTAATTTTTGAATGATTAACATGCCCAATGCAATGTTGATTTACTTGATATTAAGAAATTAATTTTATTAAAACTGAAATAGTTACAAAATAAAAATATATTTTAAATGTTTTTTATAAAATTACAATTTCAGAGATTAATTTGTATAGAACAATATTTGAATTTTCCAATGTTTTTTCTGTTTTTGTCTGGTACATTAGTTAAAGTAATGGCTTGTAATTTGTTAATCAATGTCCTTCCAAAAACTCTTCTGAACCTTAATAACTAGAATTAGATATCTGAGAAACTCACAGAAGAGTGGCATGTTAAACAGAAAAGCTGGATAACTTTAATTGGAAGTCTCATTTGTTGTTGTTTATCCTCTTTCCTGTACATGCTAGTAGCTTTCAGAGAATTGTTTTATCTGATAGATTAGCGTCCTTAGAAGTGTATACATTTTTTCCTATTCTTGTATACTTTAATATATCTTCTATTAATACTTGTGATACATAAAAATATACTATTAATATCACATCACATCCCCTACCATTCCGTGATTCTGTAAGAGACCTCTAGAGATCATCTGGTCCAACCCTCCTGCTAAAGCAGGTCCACCTAGATCAGGTCACATAAGAACAGATGCAGATGGATTTTGAAAACCACATACTATTAATATGATATAACAGTGTTTTTAATATATTTCTCCATGTCTAATTTATAGACTGGTCTTGTCTTAATGTTTGAAATTCTCTAGCATCATATTAGATATCCTTAAGAAAAAAAATCCTGTGATGTTCTTCACCTATTGATTCCTCAGCTGCAACAGATCATTACATGAAAACTAATCTTAACCCAGATGCTATTTATAGTTACTAGAGTGTCTTGCTTTATAGAGCACACTTGTGTTTCATGTTGGGCTCCTTAGAGTTCATCCTTTTTTTGTTATGGGTAGTTAAGTATAATGTCACAGGAATTTTTTTTTTTTTATTTTTTCCTTTAAATTCAGTTCTGTAGTTGCTAATCTTTGCTTCCCTCCTTGCCACCACACCCCTTCCCAATTATCTGCTGATTTCAAGAGAGTAGTATATGGGTGCCTTCTGCACCTCAGAAACATTACATATTTGCTAGCAAAATGTTCTTCCTTAATCAGATACACTGGTGCCTGTGCTTAACTGCACTGTATGGACAAGAAGAGGTAATGTCCCTTCCCAAGTTTAAGGATCATAACCTGATGAATAATCTCCACTGAGAGTACTAACAGTGTTTGAACAGCCTCAAATCCCACCCTTGTTTCTCACCAGCATTACAGCAAAACTCTGAGACCCCTAGGTTGCTTTTTTTTTTTTTTTTTAATAGACAGATTTTGAGAGAATAGCAAATACTGAATATTAAAGGGTCTGATGCTGGCCTTTTGCACTATGAATGGCCTGAGCTGTGTGACTGTATCTCTCATTTGAGAGGAACTAATTTTCTGGGTATTGATGGGAGAACTGAGGAGGTAGGAGTGTTGCATAGCAGCTGCCAAGTTTCAGTGTTGTTGCTTGTGGTGAGACTGTGTTGACAGGAGTTCTCCTGTGTTAGGAGCTAACACACTGATTTGTTTTTTGACCTAGAAGCTAAATTCAAGTGGAAGGGAGAAGTGAGACCCTCCCCACTCTCTTGTCTATTGTTAGCACAAAGTCTGTTATGCATCAACAACAGAATGACTCTAAACCCCTGCAGAAGCAGAAGTAGAAAGTCATTAAATTTGGGCTAAATTTGAAGTCTTGTGTTTCATTTTAAAAAATACAGGGTTGATTTGTACTCTTGAAGTCAAGAGTACAAATGTGAGTGTGTCTCTCCTTTAATATGTTGGCATACCCATTATTTAGAGAGAGGCTGAAGCTCTAGCAGTTTCAAAAATAGACAGTCTGGAATGTCAGCATCAGCTTCTCTGATGGAGTAGGTGTATTGATGTACAGTTTTACTGCACAGCAGAGATAGCACTGGCTAAAAAAAAATCCACAGATCATAGAAGCATGCAAAATCTATCATCTAAATTATTCTATCAGACATATTTCCATAGTATTTGAACCATAAAGAAAACCTAACCTTGATAGATCTTTTTCTATATAAAGTCATGGTCATATCTAGCTCTTTTTTTTCTAAATAAGGCATGTCATTTCAATAAAGTATGCAAAAATTGTATTAAGCCTATTCTGAACATGAGATAGTGAACAGACTTTGTCTAATTATTATACTATGTTTACTGTATGACCTTATGGCAATTGCTTGTCTTTAAAATCTTATAGTTGCAAAGAACAGAATTTGAAACACTTCATTAAATCCCTCCTTTTTTTTTTTATGTATTTAGGCTCATTTATTTTTAAGATAGATAAGAGTTGGTATTCCTAAGTACTATAGAAGTTTTAGTTAAGTTTCAGTTAAATACGTGTTTTAGTACACTTGACAGAATTTTCATTACAGACATCATGCATAATCAGTGTTGGTCAAGCATTTACTGTGAAAAATTTATTTTCCCAGAAAGTTGTGCTTGTGATGGAAGTTGCCTTCTTTCTATATGGAATTAAATTAGGAAAAGAAAAACCCAAGCCAACAAAAAAAGCTAACAGCAAACTGAAACCAAACAAACTCTTCCAGGAAAAATAAGCAAACAGCATTGATAACGAGACCTGAAAAGGGGCAGTTCATACCTATTTTTTCTGTAAGATCTCTTCTTCAGCTCCATTTATTTTCCAATATTCAAAAAAGAAAATGTGCCCTAGAAGAACCCAGATGACTCTACTAGATGTGAGATGGGCCTTAATTTGCTTCAGGTGTCTATGATAGAAAGTCCATCATGTTACTTTTATGAACACTTAAAAATACAGTAAACAGAAAGCTGGCCACTTTTCCAGTTTTCTGCAACGTTGAAGATAAGATCAACGTAGTCTTTGCCATGAAATGCAGACACTAGCTTTAACTTAGCAATATATTGTACTTTTGTACTTTTTTTTTTTTCCTCTGTTCTACCTATCAAATCCATGACAAAGTGAAATAAGTAAGAAAATCTCTTCTAGCTGTGGAACATAAAGACTCATAAACCTCTGCTGTACTTGCTCTGGCACTGCCTTTATTTTTCATAGTCTGTCACATCAGTTGTTTTCAGACATGATTTCTACAGCTTTGGTGATGTTACAATTATGTTGAAGGAAAGAGCCTGTAAGTTTTGCTTTTTTTTTTTTTATTTTAATTTTTTATTTTATTTTCAGGGAAAATGTCGTATTTCTTTGATATATTCTTTGTCCAGAATAAGGAAAACACATGACAAACTTGAAGTATTTGGGGTAATTAGAATAAGATGTCAGTCTTCAGTGAGTGTATGCCTGCAACATAGAAACAGTTATGCTTTTCAGGTCTTCAAACTGCATTGTTTCCATGAGGCCCATTAATTTTTAAGCACAATTTTCAGCTCCAAAATTAGAAAACTTTATTTTGGTTTTTAGAATTTACCAGTGGAAGAAGATGTTTTGAGGAAAATGGATCATGTACTGCCCTTAAGAAACAGGCTAAAGAGCTATCTTCAGGCCATTCAATGGGTGCTAATATGGTACAGACTTTTTCAACAACTGCCCATCAAAAAGACAGATGATAGATTCTTAAGAAAATAAGAATAAATCCTCTAGCACTTGCAGTTACTATTGCTAAATCATTCACATCCCTTTTCTTGACAGTAAAAATTCTTATGAGATATCATTAGACTGTTACAACTTATAATGGAAAAATCAATGCAGTAAGAAAATTAAATTTTACTGAGAGCCTTTAGGCAAAATGCAATGTGAAAATGCATTTTAGCTTCCCTTGTGGTTCAGAGGAAAAGGAAGAAATGGAATCTAGGTTAGCTGTCAGTGCACAACAGTTTTAGAAGCCAGCAAAGCTGCCTGTGAACTAAACTCCTGCTTAATGTATTTCTTCCCTGATTACTTAATAATGTGAAAATAGCCACCTTAATCTGATCATTTGAAAGGTCAGAAGTCTCTTCTACCCTTTTTAAAAACCAGTCTTTGGTTAAAATCAATGAGTAGATTCATCTTCCCAGGAAGAGGATTTAACAGAAGGAAAACTGATTCATCTGCTAAGGTATACAGCAATGACATCTGAACCCCTGGAGAGAGAGTGAGAGTGAGAGTAGCTAAAGTGGAATGAGGTGATTGTGGTGTAAACAAAAAGAAGTCGATCAAAGCTGCCAACAAGCTCTTGTGGAGAAGTGACATATATACTACACTTGGTGTACTTTGTAATCACTGTAAGTGGTCACTGTCCCTTGCTAACAGACAGATATGGCAAACACAATCTGACACACGTGGCAATTACAGATTTAAAGTTTACTAAAAAAAAAAAAATCTTTGAAGTATTTACTTTGGTTTCGCTGTTGTAATGTAAGAGGAACTTTTCTGTTTCATACAGTGATTTGTTTATATAGAATGTTACGTACAAAAATCAATAGCGATCAGAGTTGAGGTGAGAAGACACTGATGATCATTATNGGCAGTTCATACCTATTTTTTCTGTAAGATCTCTTCTTCAGCTCCATTTATTTTCCAATATTCAAAAAAGAAAATGTGCCCTAGAAGAACCCAGATGACTCTACTAGATGTGAGATGGGCCTTAATTTGCTTCAGGTGTCTATGATAGAAAGTCCATCATGTTACTTTTATGAACACTTAAAAATACAGTAAACAGAAAGCTGGCCACTTTTCCAGTTTTCTGCAACGTTGAAGATAAGATCAACGTAGTCTTTGCCATGAAATGCAGACACTAGCTTTAACTTAGCAATATATTGTACTTTTGTACTTTTTTTTTTTTCCTCTGTTCTACCTATCAAATCCATGACAAAGTGAAATAAGTAAGAAAATCTCTTCTAGCTGTGGAACATAAAGACTCATAAACCTCTGCTGTACTTGCTCTGGCACTGCCTTTATTTTTCATAGTCTGTCACATCAGTTGTTTTCAGACATGATTTCTACAGCTTTGGTGATGTTACAATTATGTTGAAGGAAAGAGCCTGTAAGTTTTGCTTTTTTTTTTTTTATTTTAATTTTTT
>WBNH01004621.1:33974-49268 GCA_013401255.1 Urocolius indicus | reverse complement strand
AGACATGTTCCGCTGCCGCGTGGCCGCCGCCGCCGCCGCCGCGGGGGGACTGACCCGCACCCTGCGGCCCCGCAGCCCCGCGCCCACAGCCCGCGCCGCCGCAGGTGAGGAGGCAGCGGGGAGCGTGCGGGAGGGCCGCTGCGGCTTGTCCCGGGGCACGGGCACCACCGGCTGCCGGTTCCCGGGGCAGGTTCCTTTGCACAGCCGCAGCTCGTCCCGCTGCTCGCGGCCGCCGCGGTGCGGGCTCGGGGCAGCAGCAGCGCGGGGCCGGCGGCGCCGGGCGCAGCCCAATGACAGCGACGTGGGGGCGGGGGGGAGCGGAGGCTGTGCCCGCAGCGCCGGGCCGGGCCCCACGGTCGGACCCACGCGGGAGCGGGAGAGCCCCGAGAGCCTCGGGAATGCGGGAGAGGGAGAGCCCCGAGAGCCTCGGGAATGCGGGAGAGCCCCGAGCGCCTCGGGAATGCGGGAGCGGGAGAGCCCCGAGAGCCTCGGGAATGCGGGAGAACCTCGAGCGCCTCGGGAATGCGGGAGCCGGGCAGCCATGCTGCCAGCCCAGCGCTCGAGGCACTCACCGCCAAGGCTCTAATGAGAGCTCTCATTAGGACAGGCAGAGCCTGCGGTTAAACGGCAGTAAAATGAAGCGTTGTCCATCTCCTGAGCTCTTTGTCTCCCTGTCTTCACCAGGGCACTTCTCAGCCTCAGAAGCTGTGTTGGCAAAGGGACGTTTTGCTGGTGTGACCGTACCTGCCTCTTGTGCTAACACAGCCATGTGCTCCTCTGCTCACGGGTGATGGAGCAAAGCGTGCCTTTAGGCCAGGAGAGGGCTGGAGAAGGGTGTGGGAGCAGCAGGGGTGTGGGACACATGTATCTCTGCCGTGCTCTCCCAGTAGCACACAGCTGGAAGGTTCCTTCAGCCAGGGAGAGTCTTTGTAGCTTCCTAGTAGGTGTTCCTGCTGTTAATTTGCTCAGTTACTCTTTGATCTTACAGACCGGTTTGGTATCCACAAGCCCTGGAGCTGTCTGTCGAGGCAGAGAACGCCTGCCTGCAGTCTCTCAGATGTGGGACTGGGCTTTTCCCCCGATTTCAGAGCGGCTTGGCCTCTACGTTTCAAAGCACAACTTTGCATTGGCAGTCTCGTGTTTTGGTTCCTGTTTTCTCTCTAACAAATTGTGTTCCTTAGGCAACTTGTTGCAGCGCTGGAATGTTCCCATAGGAGTGCAGCTGAGCAGACAAGTGGCTAGCTCTGGTGTGCCCGGGGGCAGAGGCAATAGCTCTGTTATTGTCCTTATTGTGGGCATGTCAACGTTAGGAGCGGGTGTCTATGTAAGTAGAAAGGTAGTTCGTGGAAAGAAGCTGTGAAACATCTCTCCTATCAAGCGCTGGCTGTATTTCAGCTAACTTAACTCAGCTTTCTGTCTCTCTCTCTCTACCCGATTCCTCCTTCAGAAAACTTCAAGGGGAGCTAACTGAGCTGGCTGGAAATTAACTCCTTCTGGTGATGTTTTTCAAATGTGATTTCAGTTACCATTTCAGTCTCCTTGCTGCAAAGGCACATTTGTGTACATCGTGTGACCAGTCACAGCCCTGTTGTCTGGGAGGCAGAGCTGGATGGCATATGCTTGTAATACCAAAGGAAAACATTATTTCCCAAGTCTCAATTTAGCCAAAATCGATTGAGCAGGCATGTATGTCCTACTCAGACTATGCAGAGGGGTGAAGCTCTTCAGCCTGGCTTTTGTAAATGCCCTTCGCAGCCAGCTGAGGAGTTGTAGCATTACCTGGGAGCAGATGACTCCTCAGTTCACCTCATACAAATCTCTGTTTCAAAAGTCTTTCTCTTAGGGAATCATATTCCTTGAAAGTCCCGAGTCCCAACAAAACTCTTCACGTGCAGAAGGCTCCCAGGAAATGAAAACACAAAACAGTGCACAGAGGAATGTCAGGAGGATGGGGCCAGTGTTTGTGCTGTGGTGGCCAGTGACAGGACAAGGGGTAACGGGCACAAGCTGGGACACAAAAAGTGCTGCTTAAACACACGCAGAAACTCTTTTGGTGCTGAGGTGAGGGAGCCCTGGCCCAGGCTGCCCAGGGAGCGTGTGGAGGCTCCTTCTCAGGAGGTTCCCAACCCCACCTGGACACGTTCCTGTGCCCCCTGAGCCAGGGGAAGCTGCTTGAGCAGGGGCTGGGGCTGAAGCAGCTCTGCAGGGCCCTTCCCACCCCAGCATCATGGGATTCTGTGATTTGTGAGGAAAAGTCTCTTCCCGTTCCCTTTAAGTATTCCTTCCTGTGCCTGCTGTATGGTTTTTGGAGCAACAAGGTAACTGAAATGACAAAGCACATTCTGCTTTTCCCAACATCTGCTTCTTCGAGAATCTTTCTTAATACTCAGCTCTTTCCCTCTCTTCTCTTCCACTGCCTGTCTTCACCTACAGTTTTGCCTTGTCATCCTCTAAGATGCCCTTCTAGATCCCTGACGTCTTCAGGTGTTCCTGGCAAAGCTGGCAGCAACCTATTGTTATACTTAATTGTAGGAGGAGCAGTCACTGGCACAGGAGCATATGTAAGATGCCTGAATCAATGTGCTTTAACTGAGGGAGAGGGGGGAGGGAGGGAGGGTACCTCTACCCTATGGCATACCAAGCTCACCATTTCACTAAACTGTCTCTGTGCTCCCTGGCCTCTTGATAATTTAATTTCAGGGGACACTGTCAAGTTTCCAAACCTGACATTCTCAAACATCAGCATCCTTAGGGAGGAAAAGGCCCTTAGAATTAACTTTAAACACATTAAACAAATCTGAGTCTCCTTCTGTGGAGACATCCCACCCCAGCTGGATGAGTTCCTGTGTGCCCTGCTCTAGGTGCTGCTGCTCTGGCAGGGGGGTTGCACTGGGTGAGCTTTCCAGCTCCCTCCCAGCCCTTGAGATTTGGTGACTCTGTGAAACTAAAACTGTCCATCTTCCATTTAATTATTGCATCTGTTCTGGTACCAGTCATGTTGGCATACAAAAAAAGAAAGGGACTAAATAGCCATAAGTGTGCTCAGAGGAAAGCAAACTGGCCTGAGGCTGCAGGCTCCCCAGAGAAGAGCCTGGAATGGCACTCCCTTACCTGGCAAAGTGCACGGCTGTGCTCCTCACTGGAAAGAACCTGAAACTGTCTATCTGGGGGGAAAAAAATGCATGCCAAAGCCCTGATGTGACGTTTAGCACAGAGCTAATAGTCACTTTTCCCTAAGGGGTCAGATTTAATTTGCTGTTATGTTGCCCTTCAGAGTCACTCAGAACCTGGGTTCCTCTGGCAGAAGCAGAGGTGGTTTTGTGAACCTTCACTTTCACACGTTTAAGCAAAAGACTTCAAAAATACCTTTGTCTTAATTCTTTTCAGCAATGATGGGTTCTTGTTTTCTGCTCTTTTTGATGCTGCTTCAGCTCCCTGGATATGCTTTTGTCTGCCTGGGCTCCTTGTCATGCCTGGCATCCAAATCCTCAGTTCTTGTTGGAGACTATTTGCTCTGTTACAAAACCTCATTGTGGAGAGTGGCACAATGCAAAATGTCTGGGGAGTAAAAGAGATTTCGGTCCCCCAAAGGAATTAAGTCTTGCTCAAACAATAGTTTGGATGTCCCAACACTGTGTTAGCTGACCCTAAGTGGTTTGGCATCAGCCACAGCATTACCTGTCGTGGGTTTGCTTCTCGCTGGAGCTGTTCCAGCTTTGATACCCTTCCACAACTTGAAGTACAGTGATGGGATAGACAGTTGGCTTCAGACTGCCTCCATAGGTTTTGTGTCTGTTACAAAACACGGTGCAAACTGGCAGTTACTGCTGTGCAGATGTGGCAGAGGTGATTAGTGACGCCAACTTTTGCCTTACAAGCTGGTTTGTGAGCCATGGGGGCAGTGGCCACGCCTGACCCGCTGCCAGCAGCCTCATTGCCTTTTGCTTCTACACGTTACCGACTTTTCTGAGAGTTCCCTCCCTGTCTGTACCTCTGCAGGGGATCCCCAGAATGCTCAGGACATACTCAGCCTGCCTCCTAACACACAAGTGAAGGGGAAGTTGGCATTCAGCCACAGGAACCCCTTCCAGCTGGAGGCTGTTGCCCAGAGCAGCCACACGTTGCCTGTGGCATCTGACCATGCTTTGTCTGGTCTGCTCCAGCCTTTGGAAGCTGGGAGTTGCCTTTTGCCCCGAGTTTGTCTTCCTGCCCTGCAGCTCCATGCTGTGCCCTGTGCCATGGCCTGGCTCCCAGATAGCCTTGGGCTTTGGTGATTGCATTTCCTTCTTCTGTCTGGTCCCTCTTGAATCAAGTCTGCAGCCCAAAGGCCAAACATCTGCAGAGAAGTTGATTGCTTGCTCAAGGAGAGCAACCAGACAACTGAGATCCATCACAGCACGTGTAGAGCAGGTAGTTTCCTGAGTGCACTCCTCTCATAGCTACTCGTGCATCCCTCTGTAGGCACTTTATTCCCTGAGGTGTATGTTGGTGCCCATGCTTTAACTGAAAGCAGATGGCTTTTCTGAGCAAGCAGGATAGACAAAAGCTTGACAGGGGGTAGAAGCAGAATGCTGCCACGATGCTGCAGGATGCACAGGTGAATATCTCCTTGTCTGTCTCCAGGTATACAGAACACTGAGAGAAAAGAAAGAGCGATTCACCAGCCGTGTCACAACAATAACCACACGATCTCCCTCCGGTGGGTACCAGCCTGATCGTTCTGCCTCTGGCTTTTCTGAGCTGCCAGCTGGAGAGCCATGGAACAAAAGGAACAGAGCCCTCCTGAGCACAGGAGGACATGAGCATAAGCTTGTGCCTCCACCACAGCGTGGTCCTCCTCTCGGTGCCCTTCTTGGTGCTTGGTGAATTCCCATGTCTGGGAAGGATGGTGTTGGTTTTCCGTCACCCAGAACCAAGGCTCTGTTTTACAGCTGATCATGAGGATGAAGCAGACTGTCTCTCAGGGCTCATTTCTGCCCTTTGTGCCTTCTGTGATGAGGAAAAAAAATCAGTGCTGCTTTTGGCTTCTACTCTGACGCAGTCTGGCAAAGTCACTGTGATTGCAAAGGGAAGCACAAAGTCCCCTGTGCTGTCCCACATCCCTGTCCCAGGCTGGGCATGCCAGGGGTATCTATCCTGCTTGGGCCACGTGTAGAGGGAGGAATGGGGACAACTAGTGAGGCTCTGGATGGCACTTTGGGGGCTGTGTGTGGACCACAGGTCACTGACTGAAAGTCTCTCTTAATTGATGAGATCTCGGGCTGCAGTGCCTGAGCTATGGAGCTGAAGGATGATCTGTTTCCTCATGGCAGTGGCTTTAGGTGACAGAAGATAGGCATTAGAAAGAACATCCTGCAGTCAGGCCAGAAAACTGATTGCTTTGGTTTGAGGGAGAGGATAAAGTATGTTTGTCAGGGCTGAGACTGGAGGGCAGAATGACAGCCTAAGTGCTGCAGCAGAGATCTGGGAAAGTCTGCATTTCTGGAGACTGTCCCTTTAGAGAGCAGAGCCTGTTCTTCTCATGGTTTCCTCAAGTCAGCCCAGAACTGCAGCTTCCTAGCCACAGTAGCTTCGGTAGCCTGTTCTTTACTGCACTGAGCCGGTGTCTTCTCTTTCAGATGCAGATGCTGCTTCTCAGAGCACAGCAGGTGAGTCTTGGTGGTAACATTGAACTGACTGCTCTGCTCCTGCCTGTGGTTTAACTGCAGTGTTGCTTAGAAACAGGACCTGCATGTAAAAGGAAAAGCTTCCTGGTAGGAGCACAAAGGATACAGTCACAGAAGAATCTGCCTTGGTGTTTTAGGGAACTTTACTTTCTCCTAAACTGGGCCAGGGCAGTTTCAGTCCTGCTCACCAGTTGATTTGTGTTCTTAAAGAAGAGGTTCAGCAAGCACCTTGCAGTTTGTATTTTCCAGATAACTCTGAAGATTGTTTTCAGGCTGGCACAGCCCCCAGGCTGGATCTCTGCTGGGGTTTGGAGTAATCTTTTGACTGTGTCCCTCTGGCTAGCTCAGCAAGCTGTCTCTGTAAAACAAAACTATTGGACCTCTAGTGCGTTGTCCAGCCAGAACAGAGGCCAAGCATGTTTTTTGCCACCCTGGGTCTGCTGTACAGTGAATGTCTTGATCTTATATGAAGCTTCTGAAGTTATGCACTGAATGCTGGAAGTGAACTTTGTGGGTCTTTGGCTCTGCCACCACTTCAGCCAGCCGTGCACACAGGCTAAAATACATCTGTTTGTGAAGTGAAGCTCCTGCTGGACAGGTAGCACTGTTCAGAGTAAAGCTGGAAACCTGTTAACAGGTTGCCCAGTTAGTGCTGTTTCAGGCTTGTTGTGGAGATCATTCTTAATGTCTCAAAGCAGAGGAAGGTTCATCTGCTGTAGAAGGGCTAAAGCTGCATGACACAAGCTGTGCCACTGGCCCCTTCCAGAGCTCTGTGGTTGCTGTTCAGCTCAGCTGGGCAGATCTAGCTTAGGAGAAAGAACTCGCTGCAATCTACCAGCTTGCTTTATGCAGGGGTCAGCTTTGAGTGAAGCAGCAGCACGGTTCTTGGAGTGGAAGGGAAGCGAGAGGTGGGATCTGAAGGGCAAAGAAGCTGTGTGTCTGTGACAGGCACCTGGTCGAGGTGCTGTGCTGCCTGGGGCTGGGCTGTGGTGTCCCTGCTGTGTGCTGCCTGTGTCCCTGTGCCCCACAGCTCCAGGGGCTCATCCTGAGGTCCCATCCCACGTTCCTTTCCTGCTGATCGGCGGAGGAACCGCTGCTTTCGCTGCTGCCAGATCCATCCGGGCTCGCGACCCCGGCGCCCGGGTAAGAGACTCGGGCGGCTGATCGAAGCCTGCGCTGCTTCAGAGCCTCTGGCATCTGCTGTGCCACTTGCCTGCTCCAGCTGATGTGTTTAATGATGGATTCAAGGTGCTGATTGTGTCTGAAGATCCTGCCCTGCCCTACATGCGTCCTCCTCTCTCCAAAGAACTCTGGTTTTCAGACGATCCGGACGTGACGGAGAGTCTGCGATTCAAACAGTGGAACGGCAAGGAGAGGAGGTATGTGTCACCTGGGGAAGCAAGGACAAAGGAGAGGGGTTAGGGAGAAGCTGACAGGGATCAAACTGTTCCTGTGAGAGGGCTGCTGCAGAGCTCTGAAGGATCCCAGAGTGCTGTGTGGACAAATCTCCGTGTGCTCTGAGGAGGGTCCTGGAGGATGCATGGGAAGGGTGTGTGAGGCTGAGCTGCCCGCAGAGGGGAAGGAGGATTGTGTGTGATGCTTTGCCCTGGAGCAGCTGCCTGCATCCCCTGTGGAGTGCAGGAGGTGTGTGCTGCAGGCTGAGGGCTCTGCAGCCTGCCTTGCCCGAGTGCTGAGACGTTCCAAACAAGGAGCAGCCTCACAGTGTGGCAGCACTGGCAGCTGCCAAGAGCATGCTGCTTCCCACCTGACACTTAGCTGATGCCTCTCCAACCTTCCTGTGATCCCCTCGCACACCTCACCCCTGGCAGAGACCCTGTGAGGTCAGTTGATGGGTAAAGTGAGGGTGAGCAGAGCTCCAGGGACTCCTGGCTCACCTTGAGTTCTCATGGCCTCACTGATCCAAACCCTTTGAACTTCAACTGTGTGAGGACCCTAACTCTTAAAACTCATTAAATTGAGAATTCAGAGCTTGTTCTGGGAGCGCAGAGTTGGGTTTGTCTGTTTGTAATTGGTATCCCAGAGGAAGTGGAACCCATTTGCTAATGGAGCTTTTCTCAGCATCTATTTCCAGCCGCCGTCGTTCTACGTGCCTGTCCAGGACCTGCTCTCCGTGGAAAATGGTGGGGTAGCAGTTCTCTGTGGCAAGAAGGTGGGTACAGCACGAGCATCATTCCCTTCTTCCCCAGCAGCTGAAACTGAACTGCAGCTGTGGTGTGGAGGGTTGGCAGAGGAGGAGGAGGATGTGTACAGGTTTGGGAAGAGTGTGTGTGTGGGGAAGCAGGGACCACGCTACGGACAGCACAGTGGGGAGCTTGAAAATGGGAGAAGGAAAAAGAGGGAGCTGAGGGATGGTGAGGAAGAGGGAAGGGTAAGTGTGGGACAAGTATCTGCAGAGCTTAGGGATGGTGTGGCAGCATGGGAACTGGGCTGTGTGACAGTGAGGAGAGGAGAGTGCAGAAGCAGCAGGAAGGTGGAAGGGTTCACACTGAGGCTTCCAGTACATCTGCTGCTTCAGTATTTCATATGTTGCTAAGGCTTGGTCAGTGGCTTCTCTTTCTGCTGAACCACACGAGGTGTCTGAGTCCATTTCTTAGACTCAGATCTTGGGAAGATCAGCCTGCAGAGGTGGCTGCAGAGGAAGTTATCTCAACCCCTACTTCCAGTCTTCTCCCTTCCCACCTCCCCCTTAAACTTAAAAGTGGGAGAGTGGTACTTCTGAGTTTGCTTCTCTAATGAGCAGCCTGTGAGTTTAACTGGAATGGCTCACAGCTCCTGGAAGCTGGAGCTCTCCTGCTGCTTGCATTTGGCAGGTGGTACATATGGATGTCAGAGGCAACACAGTGAAACTCTGCGACGGCACCCAGATATCCTATGACAAATGTCTCATTGCCACTGGTAAGTCCTTGGGTGTTTTTTCTCATTGTCTTGTGCCAGGCTTTTTATTTCAGTGGCATTTCTCTGCCAAGGAAGTGTCTGCAGTATGTGTCAGAACCTTGGCAGAGCAGGGAGCTGAAGGGCAGTGGTACAGCCAGCCAGTTGGGTGTTTCACCTGCCTCACATCTGGGACAGGCAAAGTGACAACCATCATGGAAGGAGGAAAAAGTGGCTTCCCCAGCAGCTCAGTGAGGGGACTGCTGGACAGACCAGCCTCTTCAAATCCTGTCACCACAGCAAGCAGAACAACCAGCTCTTGCTTGGGCAGAGCACCGCTCCAGCATCTAACCCTGGCAGTTCTACAGCCTCTTGAGGCTGAGGTGGAGCTGCCTGTCTGTGGAGCCAGGCAGGCAGCAGTAGATCTTTTGACCCTGGGTGACTCTTGGGTCGCCTGCTGCTCAGGCAGAAGGTCTGTTGTTTTAAAATGGTTTAGGACATGGAGGTGCTGGAGAGGCTTCAGAGGCAGTTACCAAGCTAGGAAAGGCTTTGGAGCATGTCTCTGATGAGGAAGGGCTTGAGGGGTCTGGGGCTGTTGAGCCTGGAGAAAAGGAGGCTCAGGGAAGACCTTCTCACTCTCCACAACCACCTGAAAGGAAGCTGTAGTGAGGTGGGGTCGGACTGTTCTCCCCAGTAACAAGCAACAGAGCAAGAGGAAACAGCCTCAAGTTGCACCAGGGGAGGTTCAGGCTGGGTCTGAGGAGGAATTTCTTGGCTGAAAAGGTTGTCAGGCATTAGAAGGGGACAGAGGCTGCATTCCATGAGCTTAAAGGGCTCTTCCAGCTGAAACCACTCTGTGGTTCTAAACTCCCAGCTAGCATCAGGGAATAGCACGTGTCCTAACAGTGCACAGCCCAGACTAAGATCGGCTTTGCCTGGGCTGCCTGGCTGGAGACATGGCTGTGGTGTCACTCGTATCTCTGTGTCTCTCCCCTCTTGTCCTCAGGTGGTTCCCCCAGGAACCTGCCGGCCATTGAGAGAGCAGGGAAGGACGTGCAGCGGCGGCTGACGCTCTTCCGCAAGGTACTGTGGGGGCTGCAGCCTGGGCTGAGGCTGACACAGCCACAGCCACTCCCACTGCTCCCAGCTTTTGCACTCTTCTGCTTTGAGGCCAGGACAGCCCTGTCTGGGCAGCTGCTTCCCTCAGCTGGTAACCAGGAGTCCATTTGCCATTTATTCTTTTCCCCAGGCAGGTAAACAGGGTAGAGACTACTCACCCCCCTCCTCTGCCTCAGGCCTGAGAGCTTCAGTCGTCTGGGAGGACTTTATTTCGCTTACTTTCCCCCCTGTATATGACTCTGCTGTGCTTTCCAGGTCTTTTAGAAGTGCTCTGTAAGCTCTGCAAGTCACTTTGGAGTGGGGGCAGCCTGCCACCTCCATCCTGGCCAGGAGCAGCCCCAGGCACAGTCAGGCCTGAGGCTCCTGTGGGAGCAGCACATGCCACAGGGCTTCAGCACAAGGGCAAGAGGTTGGCAGGACCAGCCTGCTCTCCTCCTTGGAAGTGTTAGCTGAATGTTCATCTTGGTTCTTGGTTTGGCTTGGATTGTTTTCTGATTCACCAATAAACTGACACCCATCCTGTGCCCTAGGACAAAGTCAAGAAACCACTTGGAAGTTAGTCAGTGTTCTTCTGGCTTTTGCTACGGAGTTGGGTGTTGTTGACAAAGTCCCCCTTTCTTGCAAACATGAGCTATGGGAAACCAGGCAGCCTTCTCCTGGGTCTGTCTCAGGGAAGGAAGCAGCAAAGGGAACTCTCTGCTCTGTGCTGGACATCCCCAAAGGGCTGCTCTGCTCAGCTGTGGCATCTTTGGAGCTGGGTGCCTGCTGCAGGACACCCATCTCCACTAAGTTCAGTGTCATCGCTCTCGAAAGTTAAGGGAAAATGGAACCTGAGGTTGCCTGGGCAAGGGAAAGCTTGCACAAACAGTAGGAAGCCAGAGTGTTTTCCTGTGCAATAGATGAACAGGAGGAAGGAGAAACGTTTCCCTTTCTGAGTTGGAGAGAGAGAGTTGCTCTCATTTCAAAAGGAGCAACTGGACAAAAGTACCTTCTGCTGCCACTCCTGCTTGACAGGCTGTTTGAAATGGGAATCAATCTTCTTTCAGATTGAGGACTTCAAAAGTCTGGAGAAGATTTCAAGAGAAGTCAAGTCCATCACAATTATTGGTGGTGGTTTTCTGGGCAGTGAGCTGGCCTGTGCTCTGGGAAGAAGAGGTAAGAGTGCGTCTGTGGGCAGCTTGTCCCCAGCTGGCACCCTGGCAGAGGTGACAGACATTGAGTGTAGGCAGCCTGACGTGAGACACTTCTTTTGCCTTCCCCAGCTGCTGAATTTTTGCAGACTTGTGGTTGCAGACAGCCTTTAATGCAGATGTATTTTGTTGGCACTGTGGCCTCACCTGATTTTCCATTTTTCTCTCTCATTAACTGTCCAACAGCCCCTGACCACAAAGGGCTTTTTAAGTTAGGCTCCCCAGAAGAAGCTCTTGCAGGCCAGCTGCAAAGTCATTCCACCCCATAAAAAGTTCTCTTTGCTCTGTCAGTGCCCAGAGGCACCCTAAAACTATGATTTCAAAGAGGCTGTGGGACAACTGGAGCCGCCCTGTCCAGTGAGTGCTGCTTTGAGTCGTGTCCTTATGGTGATTTTTCTAAGGGATGTTTTCTGCAACACACTGAGCGTTTCACTGAGAGATCTGTTACCCTGGGGCTCGCAGGTGCACGTGAAACAGGGGTCAGTCATTCAGACTCACAGGGGTCAGTCATTCTGTGACTCCTGCACAAAATCTGGGAGCCAGAACTCCCAGTTTCGGAAGCCTCAGTCAAGCTCCTTTCATAAAGCAAAGCACATGCTGGTGTCCTGACTCCTGTGCTGCTGCTCTTTCTCCTCTTTGCTTCCCCTTTAGCACGAACCAGAGGCCTGGAGGTGATTCAGCTGTTTCCAGAGAACGGCAACATGGGCAAAGTCTTGCCTGAATACCTCAGCAACTGGACCACAGAGAAGGTCAGAAAAGGTGAGAGAACTCTCTTTTTTTCTTTCCACTCGCTGTATTAAATGTGTGCAGAGTCTGTTCCTGTGGAGAGGGGATAGAGGGAGGGGGGAATACAGCTGGGGGCTGCAGGTTGCAGGGTTTGGTAACCCACAGCTCTGAGTAGAGTTTCTCATGTGTCTGGAAGGTGCCTTGTCTGACCTCTGGGTCTGGCTGGGATAGAGCCAATGGGTAACTGAACATCCTTAGTAGCCCACAAACCTGTCTTGGGGAGCTCTTTTGGGTGTGACCTTGTCATCACACGACTCCTGTACTTGTGATTGCCTTTTAAGGATCTCTTTCAAAGGTTTTTGCTGTGTTTCCTTCTCCTCCTGCTTCACTCAACCCCGTCCTGCCACACGCAGCAAGGAGAAGGTGGTCTCTGCCCTGACCCCTGCCCTGCCTGTATCTCAAGCCTGCCTGGCCCTGAGCAGGCACTTATGTCCCTGTGTTTGTTCCCAGAGGGTGTTAATGTCATGCCCAATGCCGTGGTCAAGTCTGTCTCTGTCTCTGGCAATCGGCTGCTGATTAAACTGAAGGATGGCCGAAAGGTAAAGCTGACAGCAGGGAGGGGAGCAGGGGGGAAAGTGCACAGGGCCATGGAGAGAATGACAACGGGAATGGTGACTTCTCAAACAGGTGGAGACTGATCACATTGTGGCTGCAGTAGGGCTGGAGCCTAACGTGGAGCTGGCCAAGTCTGCGGGGCTGGAGGTGGACTCAGACTTCGGGGGCTTCCGAGTGAACGCAGAGCTGCAGGCGCGCTCCAACATCTGGGTGGTGAGTGGCTGCAGGGCCTGCTCTCCCTGCTGGCCTTGCTGAGGCAGGCAGGGGGCACTTAGGGGCTTGGGCTACATCCATCAGGTGAATGGGAGCGGGTAAGGAGAGCTGAGCGTGGCACAGATGCTGGCTGCAGGTGCTGAGCCTCATCCCTGCACACACATCTCCTTGCACACCCTGACCCTCATCCCTGGCACACCCTGGGCCTCTCCTGCACACATATCTCCCGGCACACCCTGAGCCTCATCCCTGCACACGCTGTTGCTGTGGCAACAACAGCAAGTTTGTGAATATTTATGTGTTGTAAGAGGAGCTGGGGTAACCTAAAGATAGCACAGATCAGCCCCTTGTGGGAGAAGCCCTTTGGTGGGAGGGGAAACTCTCCTTCCCCTGCAGACACCTACCTGCTGCTCTTGGTGCTTTCTGAAGCTCGGCAAAAAATGCTGAGAAATTGAGACTTGTGTATCCTGGAGAGGGGGAATGAGGCAGGTGGGGGACTGTCAGGGAAACTCAGTTTGTGGTTGCAGTGTGTTCTCTTCCCAGTGCCTTTTTTGTTTGTGCATTCATTTAAGCTTTCAGTGTCAACATTCAGTCCTCACGGGATGGTTCCTTTCATTCATCTCGCATGGCTGAGGTGCTGAGGGCCACGGCTCAGTGCTGGGCTGGGCAGGTTGAGGGGAGGGCTTGGACTCCAGCAGCTTCAAGGGTTTTAACAACCCAAACGATTCTGTGATCCAAGGCAGGGGATGCTGCCTGCTTCTACGACATCAAGCTGGGCCGGAGACGCGTGGAGCACCACGACCACGCCGTGGTCAGCGGGAGGCTGGCTGGAGAAAACATGACAGGAGCTGCAAAGCCCTACTGGCACCAGTCCATGTTCTGGTAACGTTCACTTCTTCTTTGGGGAATTCTTGTTTGCCCACATTGCAAGAGCTGTGACTGAGATCAACTCTGTAAAGGTTTCTGTTTCCTGGGTGTAGTGAATCTCCTTCAGCCCACAGCTTGTACAGCTCCTGGCTCCCTGAAGCTCCAGCCGTGGGAAGGCATTTGAGCACTCACTGCTCTGCCCTGAGCCCTCTGCAGTGTTTTTCCTTCTGGAGATCCCAGTTTCTCCCTGTGAGAATCCCATTCTGCAAAGCCAGCAGCAGTAAAGAGCAGCCCCTTTCCTCAGAGCAGCCTCATTTACAGGTTGGACTTAGCAGCAGCTTTTCTGTTGCAATTGTCTGGAGTTGCCCAGCACCATCGCTGATTGCAGCTCTGTTGCCCTTTCCCACTTCAGCTGAGCTGATGCTTTTAGCAGCCACTCATCTCTGCAGCCAGGAGCATACCTGAAAGCCTGTTGTCCAGAGAGAGACACTGGGAACATCAGCAGTTCTGTGGTATCTTGGTGAAGTTCTTTTAAAACAAAACCAAAACCCCCCAGAGCTGAGGCTGTGAGTCTGTCTTGTGTCTGCTCCAGCCCTCCCTGAGGGGCTTCCTCCTGCACTACAAAGCTGGCAAAGGGCAGGAAATCCTCCTCCTTTTTTATTTCAGGGTGTTCAGGATCTCTCCTGAGCTCCAGCCCACTGCCGGGTGCCCAGTCTGGTTATCTGGTGTGTTACTGGGATTCCTACAGTAACCCCAGTCTGTGCTGGAGGATCCTGGCCAGGCAGGCGAGTGATACCCAGATCATCTTGTGGGATGCACCAGTTTCCTCAGCATGGTTGGGAATGCTTCTGATGGGCACCAAAGCACAGCTACTGTGTCTCCTGTAAGCATCCCAGTTCAAACTGAGCAGGTGCCCAGTCCAAGGAGGTGTTGCAGTGAGGTGTTCTCTTCAGCCTCCTTTAGCTGCTCTCTCCGATACGATAACACTAAGTGATTGTGCTGCAGAATCTGGTGCTTGTAACTGAGAACTGCCCAGGACTTTGATCAAATGATCTCACCCGTAGGAGCTGGAGGACAGTTGCTTCTGTCTCCAGGTCAGCTGGCCCTGAGCAGGCAGCAGAGTTTACAAATACCCACTGACTGCACCCTGAGCTCACACGGGGGGCTTTAAAGGCTCAGGAGGTGGGTGGCACTTGGAAGCCACAGAGAGGCCTTCAAGGGAGGAGAAGCCCTTGAGTATTGTACAGTTTTGTCCATGGAACTGGTTTCTGCTGGAACAGGGACCTCAGAGCTGCTGCATGTGGGCTCCTTGTTCCACCCCACAGACGCAGGACCAGCGCGTGTCAGGCGGTGCCTGCTGCTGCCTTTCCCGCACAGTGCTCCCTGGGCACCGGGGGCTGGAGGGGAGTTGCTCTCTGTTTGTCTCACTAATGCTACACGTGACTAAGTGTTTGTTGTCCCTGCTTCATCCCCAGGAGTGACCTGGGCCCTAACGTGGGCTACGAAGCCATCGGGCTGGTCGACAGCAGCCTGCCCACCGTGGGAGTGTTTGCCAAAGCCACGGCACAGGACACGCCGAGGAGCGCCACGGAGCAGTCAGGTGGGGCTGGGGGAGAGCCTGGCTGCTGGCTGGTGAGCACAGGGTCAGGCTTGAGCTCACTGTACAGCACAGCCAGCAGTTTGCTTCTCTTCCAGACCAAGCTTTAAAGGCCAACTTAAAAAGTCATTAAAATAGAACATTCCTCCTCACAGAACCACAGAATCATTTGGGTTATTAAAGCGCTTAAAGCTCCTGAGTCCCAGCCCTGTCCCCACCCTGCCCAGCCCAGCACTGACCCACAGCCCTCAGCCCCACAGCTTGGGGATCCCTCCAGGGCTGGGCACTGCCCCAGCTCCCTGGGCAGCCTGGCACAGGGGCTCACACCCCTCTCAGGGAAACAGTTCTGCCTCAGCTCCAACCTCACCCTCCCCTGGGGCAACTTGAGACTCTTGTCCTGTCACTACTG
>WBNH01004621.1:8504-33951 GCA_013401255.1 Urocolius indicus | reverse complement strand
TGCCACCCCACTGCTGATCCCAGCCAGGCTGCCCTTGGCCTTCTTGCCCCCCTGGGCACACTGCTGCCTCCTGTTCAGCCGCTGGCACCAACCCCCCCAGGGTCTTACCCCCGGGCAGCTCCCCAGCCCCTCAGGCTCTGCTCAAAAGAGAGTGTGGATCTAACCCACCCTGACCTCGTGTGTGCTGCCTGGAAGGAGACTGAGGGAAGGTGGGAATTGTCAGTGCTGTGCTTCGGGTCAGGATTGCTCCCTCCTGGAGTTACTAACATGCCACTTTAGCTGGATACAACTCCCCTGCACAGTCTCTTCCAGGCCCCTGCTCTTCAGGCTGATGGTGGGCAGGGAGCTGCTCCCTCCTGTGCTGGATGTCTGATGTCTCCTGTCTGTGCCCTAGGGACGGGCATTCGATCCGAGAGCGAAACTGAAGCAGAAGCCTCCGAGGTTCACGTCGCTCCAAGCGCTTCACCAACGCCTCAGGTTCCCAGGAAAGGGGAAGATTATGGCAAAGGTGTCATCTTCTACCTCAGGGATAAAGTGGTGGTAGGAATCGTGCTGTGGAACGTCTTTAACAGGATGCCTCTTGCTCGGAAGGTGAGTGCAGGGCCGGGGTGCTGAGCACTGAGCATTGCTCCTGGGGCAAAATCCATCTCCCACTTTCAAGGGAGGATGCAGGGAGATGCAGGGGCAGGGCCTGGAGCAGAGCTGGGCACTAGGATGAAGTTCCTGGTGCATTCCTGCACGTTTGTTCAAACCCATTCCCGAGGGGCCCTGAGTCAGGTTTCTCCCCCTGGCCTTGCCTTGGCCTGGCTCAGGTGTCAGGTCTGTGAGAAGCACAAGCAAGAATCGCCCACAGCTGAGCAGCAGCAGCACAGGGAAATGGCCTGGTTTGGGACTGGTCTGTTCAATGCACCAGTGTGCACTGGTTTGGGACTGGTCTGTTCAGTGCAGCAGTGTGCACAGGTTTGAGATTGGTTTGTTCAATGCTGCAGTGCCTAAAGCAGTCTCCAACCCTACACACCCACAAACAGTCCGTGTCAGAGGCAGGGCTGAGTCTGTCTCCACGCCCCAAGGTAGGATCAGGAATCCTTGGGTCATTCTGTCACATCTTTGTGGAGTTTCAGTAGTTGGCACCGAGTGCTGCCAGCCTGGCCCCTGCTGATCTGTCCCCAGATGAACTGTTCTTACCCTTGGAAGTGTCCTTTGGTATCTGGCCTGAAGCTTTCACAACGCAGTTTAAACCTGTCCCTAAGTCCCATGAGACAGAGATCCTTTCCTTCCTCCTGTTAACAGCCCTTCCTCTCAACCAGAGTGCCAAGTCTGTGAAGGGTCTGTGGCCTCTCACTGTCCAAAAGACAAGTTTGCAAGTTTTAGCCCGTTCCAGTGGCTCCTCAGGTTCGGAGCAGAGACGCTGGAGCTGCCCTCAGGCTTGAGATGAATCCCTTTCTGTAAAGGGAAACTCAGACGTCAGAAACAACTCCTACAGGGACAGTGGGGTTGGTTTGACCTCCAGCTATTCCCTTGGGCAGGTTGCAAACTCCTCTGTGAGTCTGGCTGCAGAAGCACAGCTGCCCTGGGGCCTGGGGGGCGAGTGAGCAGCAGCAGCAGCGAGGGGCTGGGGCCAGGGGCAGGGCTGCAGCGCTGCTGCTTCACACGAGGTGCAGGTTATAACATGTTTTTCTTTTTCCTTCCTTCAGATCATCAAAGATGGGGAGGAGCATGAGGATCTCAATGAAGTAGCAAAGCTTTTCAACATCCACGAGGACTGAGCTGGGGCCGGGGCCAATGCAGCCAGGAGCGTGTGGGGGCCCTGGCTGCCCCTTCAGCCATCTCTGGCAGCTTCCTGGGTGAGCTCGGGAGTAGCTGCAGTCACAGACTACTAATGTTTGCACCAATAAAGCCAGACTCTTCTAAGCCCAGTGTCTCCTTCCTGCCTCTCTGCCTTGTCCCTTGTGCTGCCTGCTGGTTTTGCTTTGTAGCCCAAGGGACACAAAGGCTGCGGAGCTGCCGCTGAGCAGGGGCTGGGCTCATGTTGGGTTTGCTTGGAGAGTCTCCTGGTAACGAGAAGGGGCTGCAGTGGTGGCCCCTGAAGAAGCTGAATGTGCCAGGAGCAAGCGCATGCCTTGGGGGCCTCTCTTTCTGAAGCTCTGGCCTGCCAAGGCTTCCAGGTGCCAGCCCCAACACTGATGAGCCCAGGAGCTTGTGCTATAACTGTGTATCCCAATGGTTGAAGGTCCCCAGGCCCCCTCATTACTCTCAGGGTAGTCTTTAGCTGTCTCTGGGCATTGTTCCTTTTCCCTGAGGCTGCTGCAGGACGGGCTGTACCAGACCCCCTCCATCCCCTGCTCTGTGCCTCAGCTGCCTAAAGGGACAAATGGCAATGTCTGACACTCCTTCCTGAGCCCGTGTCACCACAGGAGCTGCTTTGCAGAGCACAGGAGCGTGTTGCAGGCAGTGGCAGGAGGCACAGGGGCAGTTTGCAGCCCCTCAGGGCTCACTTCCAGCGTGGGCAGTGGGTGGGAGTGTGCCAAGCCCTGCCTGGCCTCCCTGGAGTGATGTTTCAGCCACTCACACCACAGAGGCTGCCACCTCTGGGCTTGTTTGCTGGCAGCACACTTCCCATTCGTGGACAACCTCAGTGATAGTGTCCAAAGTCCAGCCCTCAAGCACAAGCCCATCTACATGTGGCACCTCTTCCTTGTTGTCCTGAAGCATCAGGGACTCAATGAGCTGGAAACAATTCCACCTTCACCTTGCAAGTCAAGCTCCAGCTAAGCCACTTCAACCTCAGCAGCCTGGGCCAGCTCCTGCTTATGCTGATGGCCTGGTTCCTGGGGACGTGGGCATCTCCATGGTGCCCCTTCCCAACCAGCTTCTGCAGCCCGGCAGTGATGTCTGGCCATGCTGGAGCAGCCCGGATGGCTTCGCCCTGGTGCTGCCAGTTGTCCTGTTCCCATTGTTGCAGCCACCCCCACAGAGCATTTGCCACCATCCACGAGTCAGTGCAGAGGTAAAGGATTGGCCATGTGTTGCATTCAGCAATGTCTAAAGCCAGCTGGATGGCTTTTACTCCTACAAACTGACTCGATTCACCCTCTCCTGTAGCTTCTGCTGCTCGACCTAGGGGACTCCCCACAGCACCTTCACCCCCAGCACTTCCCCACAGCACCACGGGGCCTGTCTGTGCACAGGGAACATCACTTCTCATTGTCTGACAGCTTATTATACAGCGGGGCCTCTTCAGCACGTCACCTCCTACTCTGGGGCTATTGCAAACCTTTGCCTTCCCTGCAGACGTCCCACCCCAGCTGGATGAGTTCCTGTGTGCCCTTCTCTAGGTGCTGCTGCCCTGGCAGGGGGGTTGCACTGGATGAGCTTTCCAGCTCCCTCCCAGCCCTTGAGACTCTGTGGTTGTGTGAACAGGTCGTGGACCCATCCAGGACTCCTGGGCAGTGGGGGTTTCCTCTGTGAGCTGGCTGTGGATTAGTGGGCTGCCCAGGGAGCTGGTGGAGTCCCCAGCTCTGGTCACAGACTCACAGCATGGTGGGGTTGGAAGAGACCTTTAGAGCTCATCCAGTCCAACCCCCCCTGCCAAAGCAGCTCCCACCTAGATCAGGTCACACAGGAATGTGTCCAGGGAGGTCTTGAAGAGCTCCAAGGAGGAGACAAAAGGAGATTTCAAAAGACAGGCAGCTGAGGTGCTGAGGGACACGAGGCACTGAGGTGCTGGGCCTGGCATTGTGAGGTGAGGGGCTGATGATCTTCAAGGTATTTTCCAACGATTCTGTGGTGGCTGTGACCCACTTGCTCCATGTGGCAGCAGCCACAGGGTGTTTGGAGGTGACCCTCTCACAGCTGAGCTGCTGTGGCTCCAGTGCCAACCTCTGCTGATCCCAGTCCCTCCTCCTCCTCCTGTCCTGTCTGGGGTGCTCCAGCACCACCTCACCTCCGGTGCTGCCACAGCGGGGCCCAGCTGTGCTGAGCTGCCCGGCAGCGCCAGCGCTCGCAGCTGCACGTCTGCGGCTGCCCGGGATGGACGGCACGGCCCTGCAGCTCAGGCGCAGGCGTGGAGAAGCCTCGGGGAGGGGATGGCTGCAGCTGGCAGCGCCAGGCTGGGGCCAGTCACACCAGTCCCCCCGCTCACACCGGGACAGGCTCCACACACCGAGACAGGCCGTGCACACTGACACAGGCCGTGCACACCGGGACAAGTCCTGCACACCGGGACAGGTCCTGCACACTGGGCTACATTGCTCCTGAGCTCCCTGTTGTGGCTGCCTGCACTCAGCTCCTGCACACTATCACTTTATTCCTCACTGGTGCTGGTCTGGCTGTGAGGTGTGATAAGCAGCACAGCCTGCACACACAGCTGTCCGTGCACACAAAGCCATCCCTGCACACACAACCATCCCTGCATGCACACCCATCCCTGCACACACAGCCGTCTCTGCATGCAGAGCGGTCCCTGCATGCACAGTCGTCACTGTACACACACCCTTCCCTGCACGCACACCCATCCCTGCACACACACCCATTCTTGAAAGCACACCCGTCCCTGCATGCACAGTTGTCCATGCACACACAGCCATCCCTGCAAACACACACCCGTATCTACACACACAGCCGTCCCTGCACAAACAGCCGTCTCTGCATGCACACCCGTCCCTGCACACAAACTCATCCCTGAACGCACAGTCTTCCCTGCATGAACACCCATACCTGCACACACAGTCGTCTCGGCATGCACATCCATCCCTGCATGCACAGCCGTCCCTGCACACACACCCATCCTGCATGCACAACCGTCTCTACACACACACACACACACATCGTGGACACACAGTCGTCCCTGCATGCACACCCATCCTGCATGCACAACCGTCTCTACACACACACACACACACATCGTGGACACACAGTCGTCCCTGCATGCACACCCATCCTGCATGCACAACCGTCTCTACACACACACACACACACATCGTGGACACACAGTCGTCCCTGCATGCACACCCATCCTGCATGCACAACCGTCTCTACACACACACACACACACATCGTGGACACACAGTCGTCCCTGCATGCACACCCATCCTGCATGCACAACCGTCTCTACACACACACACACACACATCGTGGACACACAGTCGTCCCTGCATGCACACCCATCCTGCATGCACAACCGTCTCTACACACACACACACACACATCGTGGACACACAGTCGTCCCTGCATGCACACCCATCCTGCATGCACAACCGTCTCTACACACACACACACACACATCGTGGACACACAGTCGTCCCTGCATGCACACCCATCCTGCATGCACAACCGTCTCTACACACACACACACACACATCCTGGACACACAGTCGTCCAACCGTCTCTACCCATCCTGCACACACACACATCCCTGCACACACACGTCCCTGCACGCACACGTCCCTGCACGCACACACAGCCGTCCTGGTGCTGAGGGGAGGAGGGAACAGACCAGTGGCTGCGTCTCCCTCCTGTTCCAGTGGCCCTGGGATGGGGCTGCAGCCGCTGCTGCTCTGCTGTGCCCACAACTGCACCAACTCCCACACAGTGCGGCAAGGGGGCCCCTCTGCACTGGGGGTCTGGCACAGTGGGGATCCCCCGAAGGGGCTACAAAGCCCATGACACACGGACACTCAGATCACAGAACCACTGCAGCATTTGGGTTGTTAAAGCCCCTGAAGCTGCTGCAGTCCCAACCCTGCCCTCACCCTGCCCAGCCCAGCACTGACCCACAGCCCTCAGCACCTCAGCCCCACGGCTCTGGGATCCCTCCAGGGCTGGGCACTGCCCCAGCTCCCTGGACAGCCTGGCACAGGGGCTCACACCCCTCTCAGGGAAACAGTTCTGCCTCAGCTCCAGCCTCAACCTCCCCTGGGGCAACTTGAGCCCCTTTCCTCTTGTCCTGTCATTCATTCCTGGGGAGCAGAGACTGACCCCCAGCTCCCTGCAGCCTCCTGTCAGGGAGTGTCAGAGAGTGCTGCTGGCTGCCCTCAGCCTCCTCTTCTCCAGCCTCAACACCCCCATTCATTCCCTCAGCCCCTCCCCAGCACCCTTGTGCTCCATCCAGCCCCTTCCCCAGCTCTGTGCCCGGCTCTGGCCACGCTGCAGCCCCTCAGTGTCCCTGTGGCAGTGAGTGAGGGGCCCAGCACTGACACAGCCCTGGAGCTGCAGCCTCCCCATGGCCCAGCACAGGGGCACAATCCTGCCCTGCTCCCTGTCACTGCAGTGGCTCTGGGCACATGCTGCACACACATCCCCAGTGCTGCAGGGACACAGCCCCAGTCCCTGCCCCACCACTACCCTTCTTGCCCATGTACCCCCTTCTCTCTGCCCTGTCCCGCTGCCCACAGCCCTCGGGGCCATCTCCTTCCCTCACTCTCACCTTTTCACCTCCATCCCATGAAGGGCTGTGAGGTTGGGAAGATGGCACGGGCTACACTGTGACCTGAATGAGCCCGGCTCAGTGCGAGGAGGAGGAGAAGGAGGAAGAGTAGAGCCTCTGGGGGATGCTCAGCCCTTTGTGGGGATGGCTGTGCTGTGCTGGCCGGGAAGAAAAGGCTGGAGCCGGGAGAGCCTGATGCAGGTTTTTTCTGTACATCAGTGTTTTTGAAACCACAGCCTGTCGCTGCTGATAACAAAACAGAAATCAGAAAGAGCAACCAGAATACACACCCAAAGGCAAAAAACCCTCGGCTTAAACAAGGTGCTGCCAGACCCCGGGGTTTGGGGGTGGTTGGGGGCGGATGGGAGGCTGGCGGGAGTGGGGATGGGGCCCGGGAGTGAGGAGAAACACAACACAAAGGCAAAAAAACAAACCAACAGAAAAGCGGAGCCTCAGAGCCCGGCCCGGGGCACAGAACCCCCGCACGGATCCACCCCCCGAGGCCGGGGCTGCAGCGGGGGCAGCATCTCCCTGCCCGGGATGCGGGGGCAGCGGGGAGAGAGGGATGGAGCCGGTGGCATCCCCACGCTCCCGAGGGCTGCGACCCCCCGTCCCCGGAGCTCAGCCTCACAGTGATACAGACTCGGCGAAACCAAAGGAAACGTTACAAATTAAATACTAATTAAATAAATACTATGGAAGACGTTGGGGGGGGGGGGAAGGGCAAAGAGAGAGGCGCAGCTGCATGGGGTTGGAGAGGGGCTGCAGCACCCACGGTCCCGGCTGCCCCTGAGCCCACCCAGGGGTCCTGGCACCCGTCGCTCCTCGCCCCGGGACCCCGTGGGGCCGCGGAGGCATGGACCCCCCCACCTTCCCGCCGGAGGAGGCTCGGGGGGGTCACTGCTGCCGGTGCTGAGATGGGGGGCTGCTGCCCGTTGGTCCTTATTATTGCCTCGTGATGCGGGGGGAGCGAGCCGACCCCCGTCAGCTGCTCCAAGCCTCGTACTCCACGGCCGAGCCCAGGAGCCGCAGCAGCTCGGGCTCGTAGTGCACCAGCTCCACCGTGTGCGTGGGGCCGTGCTCGGGGCTGTCGGGCAGCTCCTCCTGTGCCAGCAGTTGGCTGAGGGCGAGCTGCCGTCTGAACTCTGCCGCGGGCAGCGTCGCCACCTCCAGCTGCGGGAAACGTGCCTGGAAGATGCGCGACGACAGCTTCAGCCGCTTCAGCACGTCCGAGAACAGGAACCAGTTGCAGGGCCTGAGGGGAGAGCGAGAGGAGAGGGGGGTTAGGGGCAGGCAGGGGGGACTCTGGGGTGTCCCCTCCCCTGCCCAGGCTCCAGTGCTGCTGGCCCACACGTGTGGGTGATGTGCCTGGGGGGTGGATGGCTGAGTTCAGGTGACACTTTTAAAGCAAGACAGCGACATGGGTGGGAAAGTGGCACCTCCAGAGGTGTCCCGGCAGCATCCCACCAGCAATGAGCCCCCCTAGGGCTCCAGTGCTCCCCGAGCACTGTGCAGCCCCCTGGATGGCAGCCACAGACACTGGCTGAGTGCAACAGCAGCATTGCTACTCCTGCCTCTTCCAAGTCACCCTTCTGCCCCTGCAGTCCAAATGAGAAAGGGAGAGGGCAGGAGAAAGGAAGGAGCCACCTTGGAGGTGGATCTCTGAGAATCAGTCAAACCAGTTCCATCTCATCCTGCATCTTCCACTTGCTTCTCTAACTTGGGGCTTACAAAGTATGGTTTCTGACTTCACAGATGGTGGCCCATGGCAGGGAGCATTTACTGCCTCAGCAGCAGCAGTTTGCTCCTCCTGAAGAAGCTGCGGTAGCTCCACTCCTCCGTGTCTTTACCTGTGGAACAGGCATAAAGGCATCTCCTCCTTTGGAAGGGTGCTTTGAGATCTCCAGGACACAGCTGCAGCTCCACAGGCCTGTCTCCCTAGCACAGAGCCAGCTTGGGCCTCCAGGCTTCTCAGGCAGGCAGGAATGTTCCATAAATGAACAGCTCACGTTATCCCTCACCTGGAGGACAGCCCAAGGTTCTCCTGTGCTGCTGCTGCTGCCCTCGTGAGCTCAAGGGTTCTGTGAGCTCCCCTCCACCCCAGCATGTGTGTCCCCCGGCTGCTCTCTGCCCCAGGAGCAGACACTCACCCCCGAGAGACGGACACCTGGATGTTATAGCTGGGGAGCAGGGGCTTGTCTGAGAACTCAAACATGAAGTTGTCTGCCTCTTGCTCCTCTTCCTCCTGGTCTGAACTTCCTGGGGGGTTGAGCAGAAGATCGCATCCAATGCTGTCTTTCCCCTCTGCAAAAACCAAACCAGAGGTTGCCATTGCTGACAGCATCAGCCCAGCAGCTGCTAAGCCCTCCCTGGACCAACCAGCCCACCTTGACCAGCAACAGCTCTGCCCACGCAGCCCAGCTGCCACCCGTGACCTCCTGCCCACCTTCTCACAGCACCAGTGCAGCTGTGGGAGCTGTGAGAACTGTGTCCTGGGGGCTCCTTTATCTCTCCTCCCAGCCCCTCAGAGCAAGCTGCTCTGCAAAGTGAGACTCCACTCAGTGACTAGTAGAAAGAATATCTGTCAGAGCAGCAACGTTAGGAAAGGCAGCGGGACCTGGGGCTGTTCAGTCTGGAGAAGGCTGAGGGGGGAATCTCAGCAATGCTGATCAGTCCCTAAAGGACGGGTGGTGAGAGGATGGGACCAGTCGTTGTTCTGTGGTGGCCAGTGACAAGATAGGCACAAGCTGGGACACAAAAAGTGCTGCTTAAACACACGCAGAAAGTCCTTTGGTGCTGAGGTGAGGGAGCCCTGGCCCAGGCTGCCCAGGGAGGGTGTGGAGGCTCCTTCTCAGGAGGTTTCCAACCTCCTCTGGACATGTTCCTGTGCCCCCTGAGCCAGGGGAACCTGCTTGAGCAGGGGCTGGGGCTGCAGGGCCCTTCCCACCCCACCATGCTGGGATCCTGTGACTCAGCTTTACCCTGACCCTCCTGCCTGCTCACGGGGGAGCCGCTTCAACCGGCCGCCTTTGCTTAGCTCAATCACACACTGACCTCCCAGACCTCCCCAAAACGGCCTCAGCCCCTTCCTTTTCCAGCACAGCCTGGAAGAACCTACAGCAGAGAGGAAGGAGAGGGATGCAGGAGGTGCTGTGTCTGCACAGAGCCCATGAGGAAAGTGCTGAGCACCCTGCAGGCAGCTGCGGGTGACAGCGGAACATGACAGTGACTGTGGCTAAAGAAGGACCTGGAGGTTGTGCCCACAAACTGCACAGAGGCTCTGCAGGCCACACAACCGAGGAACAGGGAGCGTGGCTTCAGAGAAGCAGCCCCACAGATTTCTGGCTTAAAGCTGGCTGTTCCAGGAGGTACCTGAGCTCCAGCAGGATTTGCTTCCACAGGAGATAGAGAAGAGCACAATTGATCCATAAACCATTTAAAGACAGTTACATTTGCTGTTCACCAGCCTGAAAAAGTATCTGTTGAAAAATAGCTTGCTGTCTGGATTTTATTATCAAGAGGTATGAACAGCCTTGGGCTTGTGGAGTGGTTTTGTCCTGCTGAGATAATACAGGATATAACTCCAAAAACTTCCAGAAAATACAGTTTAGATTCTACAGAGAGGAGCCAGACCAAATGTGCTGGTGAGCAAATAAACCAATCATGCAGAGGTTCAACACTACATACAGAGTCACAGAGTCTCAAGGGCTGGGAGGGAGCTGGAAAGCTCATCCAGTGCAACCCCCCTGCCAGAGCAGCAGCACCTAGAGCAGGGCACACAGGAACTCATCCAGCTGGGGTGGGATGTCTGCAGAGAAGGAGCCTCCACAGCCCATCTGGGCAGCCCCTGCCAGGGCTCCCTCACCTCAACAGGGAACAACTTTGGCCTTGTGTTGCTTTGGAACCTCTTCTGCTGCAGCTTGTGCCCGTTGCCCCTTGTCCTGTCACTGGCCATCCCTGAGCACAGCCTGGCTCCAGCCTCCTCACACCCACCCTTGATGCATTTGGAACCATTCCTGAGCTCAGCCCTCAGGCTCCTCTTCTCCAAGCTGCAGAGCCCCAGCTCCCTCAGCCTTTCAGCACAAGGCAGATGCTCCACTCCCTCATCTCTGTGGCCCTGTGCTGAGCTCTCTCCAGCAGCTCCCTGTTCCTCTGCAACTGAGGTGCCCAGAGCTGGACACACTATTCCAGATGTGGTCTCACAAGGGCAGAGCAGAACCTCTCTGACCTACTGCCCACAGCCCTTCTGATCCACCCCAGCATGCCATTGGCCTTCTTTGCCACACAGACCTTTAAAATAGCAGTTTTAAAAGCATTTTGTCTACCTATTTATAAAACCTTCTGGGACATGAGAGAAAAGGCTGAAAAAACCCCCACTGTTGTGCTGCATGAGAGCTGCACACACCACACTGCGCTGGGAACCACGGCAGCACCCAGGCTGATCCTCCCAGAGAAGCCACAGCAGATGACAGGAGACACAGGCTCAGACAGAGTCTCAGGGAAAAAGAATGGAATCCTTTCTTAGTTCTGCCAAGGGAAAAATGATTCCCTAAGAAACAGAGAAACAGGGTGCTCAAAAGGTCAAACCTGACTGCGGCACAGGAGAAAAGGGACTGAGCGTTGGTGTGATGCTGCCGTGAGACAAAGCTCAAGGGCTACCACCAAACAACCTCCCAGTTCTTAAGCAACCCAGAAAAAAAAAAGAATGAAATGCTTTTGATGTGGCAGCACCATGGTCATGAAAGCTCCTCTCACTCAGTCCTGCCCCTCAGCCCGAGCAAAGGCTACAGGGGATCAGGAACATCCCGCACGGGAACAGAGCGGGAGGCACCGGGGACACCCCAGCCCCAGACACCCCACGCCACGGCTGTCCCCAGAGCCTTGCAGGCATAAGGGAGAATGTGGACAACACTCCTGCCTCAAAAAACAGCAACACATGATGCAGGGGGCTGGGAGCTCTCCTCCATCCCCCGTGAGGGACAGGCGATGCTCTGCGCTTTGGCTGGTGGCGCAGGTGGAAAGGGAAAGCCCTTTGCAGGACTGAAGCACTGAGGAAGCAGAAGGGTTTCTGCTGAGCAGCTTTGCTGTTTGACAGCTGGGAGCTGCTCAGTCATGCCAGGGCAGAACCAGGCACTTCCCCACTCTGAGGAGTATCAGCTCCGGTGCCACGGGGTGACTGATGAAGGTCACTGAGCCACAAGAGCCTGTTTCAGAACACTCAGTGAGCGGCACTGCCAAGGACACGGCCCCATCTCACTGACCCGTGCTGTGCCCTGGCAGAGCTCCCTTGGCAGTGGTCTGACCTGCCCTTTCCAATGCTGGCAGCTCACCTAGCTGAGGATGCAAAGGACACTCCCCTTCCTGAGCCCACTGGAAACAGACCTGGCAGGACAAGGGCCCAATTCCCAGCTGGGTCAGCTCCTTGCAGCGTCAGGGTACTTCAGCCTGGGACCTCCACTGGGATCCTCATCTCCCTGAGGTGGAGGGAAACATCCCCCCTGCAACACCACAGGCTTTCCAGGGATCATCACTTTCATGTCTGGGGGGAAATCTACGTCCTCCCAGTGCAGTGCAGAGGTACCTGTTAAAGCCTGAAGGCCTGACACTGCAGCAAGGATGAAATGATGTCTCTAGGGGAGGGTACGGGCAGATTCCAGGGGTTTGCCTGGCTGGTTAACCAGCTTCAGGTAGCACAGGAGAGAAGGAAGACAAAGCTTGACAGATGGCACCATGTGAGAGACAGAGACCCAGCAGAGACATCCACAGCAGCCAGGACTCAGTGTGAAGTCCTGCTGGAAGAGGCTGGCCATGTTTAACAAGGAAGGAAGGCTTTTTCCATCCTCAGATGAAGAAACACTCTGAAAAGCTTGACTGAGGCCCCAGGGAAGGGGAAGGAGTGCAGTCCCTGGGGAGATTTTCCATGTATTAGCTGCATGTCTAAGCAAGGTCTTTGTGAGGGTGAAGTGCTGCCACTGATGGCACCTCAACACCTCTCCACCCCCCCAGGAGACACCAAACGAGGTGGTGATGCTTTGCTTACTGAAACACATCATCCCTTTCCTTTTGCCTACAGAGGTGGAGGACAGAAATGTGGGAAGACAGGATGCAAGACAAGATTTTCCCAGACAAGCTGAGGGATATAGAAATGAAGAACTGGACCAAGCAGCTACTTTGCACGAGACACCATCAGTGTGCTTTTCCAAGATCAACCCCTTTCCTTTCATTAGAGGATATGAGGAACAAGATGGCACCTTTCACAGAGTCTCAAGGGCTGGAAGGGACCTCAAAAGCTCATCCAGTGCAACCCTCCTGCCAGAGCAGCACCACCTAGAGTAGGGCACACAGAGAAGGAGACTCCACAACCCATCTGGGCAGCCCTTCTAAACTTCTTGTGTGTGGCAGTGGGTCTACAAGAGTGTATGAGAGGGCTACAGTCCATGACAGGATCCTAAAGAAGGAAGGACACTGCTGGATGGGACAGAAGCAGACACTCGAGCCTGTGAGCTCTCTGGGTGAGGACTCAGTGTGCTGCAGCAACCAAAGAGAGCCAAACTCTCCCACCCACAAACCCACACACCATTTCCCTACCTTCTTTGTCAGAGAAATCCAAGTGGGAATATCAGGGATAAATCAAAAGGGGGTATATATTCCACAGTCAAAGAATAGCTATTTTTCCTTGTGGTAAAGAAGAGGCTTCTCAAAAGGATAGTGACAGCTTCAGGAGTGAGAAATGCAGAGGAAGGAGGCTGTGGTTTGAACAGTTTCCTTGGCCTGCCTGAGGTGCAAAAGCCTACGAACAAAGTGTTCTTAGGAGTGCAGAACTTCTGTTCTGAAGCCATGAGACACCAGAGTCCTCCAAGGCCAAGGCCCTCAGCCAGAGCACCCTTCCACACGTGTCTCATTTTATTTCATTTCTAGAAGGATGATGGAAAGGTCAGAGCTGAGCAATGATAACCAACAGCTTGCCAGAGTGAATAACCTGAGTTTTGATGAAGGGCTTGAGAGTGCTGCTCTCCTGGCTCAGCAGTGCTCAGGAGGGACTCTGCAGACTGCTGTGCTGGGTGAGGACTCTGCAGGGCTCCTGGCCAGCTGCAGAATACCTTCCTGCATGGACCCTGGGGGAACTGGAGCAGCACAGTGAACAATTTGTGGACCTTGTGCCTGTATCATTTCAAGGAAACTTCTCAGTTGGTGACCACAATTTCAGGAAGTAGAAGTAGAAAGACACAAGTCCTACAGGTCCTGCCCTGGGAAATGCTGGCTTTTGGAGGAGAGAACAAACAGCTCCCTCCAGAGCAGAGGGGAGGGAACGGGCAGCTCTGGGAACCTGGAAGATTGAGACTTCTAGACCTCAAAGGAATCAGTACATGTGATCAGTAGTGCCTCTCTCACTGACTGCTTAGCAGGGCAATAACAGGAACTGCTCCAAGAATAACGTGCACCAGGGTAGATACCCAAAGCCCCTCAGCAATCAGCAGCAGCACCTGGCAGTCTAGTGCTCAGCCTGCTTGGAGGCATCCCCACAAACAGCTTCCCTGCAACAAGGTCCTTGTCAGGAGCCAGTCCCAGCAGGGAACACTACAGCAAGGTGTCTGTCACAGGGGTGAGCTGAGAGGGCTGTGCACAGAGTGGGTGCTGCCTCTGAAGGTGCTGCACTCACCCAGCACAGAGCTGCTGTAGAAGTCCCAGGCTGTCCGTGGGTCTCCGTCCGTGCGCCCCTGCAGATCCAAAAGGTAATCTGGAGGGAGAAAAAGGAGAGGGTCAGTGCTTATCTCCTGGTCACAGCATGATCCTGGCATGCATATCCATCCACCCTGGGTGAGCCATTTCCTCTGCTGCTCCTCCCCACCCTGCAGTCAGGCATTGTGGCAAAAGCTGAAGCATCCCTTGCAGGGGTACCCTCGCTCGGGAGAGGACAGCGTGGGCCTGAGAACAGGAAAGATAAGCTGAGAAGGAAAAACAACTGACAACACTGAGCAGTCTGGAAGAAGAAAGGGTCTCAGGGCTGTCTTGAGTTCCAAACAACATCTCCCAGCCCTGCACGTACAGTTGAGCCTGGGGGAGCTCAGACAGACAGCTGGCCAACGAGATGCATCAACACCGGAGATTTCTCTGCCCTCGGATCCATCTAGGGAGCGTTACCACTGCCCCAGCTGTGCCTCCCTTGCTGCTGTGCAGAAGCCACAGCACTCATCCTGCTCCTACACAAAGCACAGCAATCCAAAACGGTCCTTTCCAACACCAGCAAGCATTTGGGTAGCATTTGGGCAGCATTTGGGCAGAGCTGTTTCCAAGCGGAAGGCGTCACAACTCAGCAGCCAAAACTGTTCACTTGGGTAGTGCAGGGGAGCAGGAGCTGTGGGACAGTGCCTCGCAGCCTCATGCCCAGCTCTGTCCTTCTCTGTGAGCACAGCAGTGCCAGCTCCTGGCACGCCACAGACTGGGAAGGGAATTTGGAAATCAACATACAAATCTGAAACTAAAGTTTGGGTGGTGAAAACACACACACGTGACAGGGCAGAGCTACAACTGCAGCTCTACAAAGCCCTCTGACACCCAGCTTTGGTTCTGTGTGCTGCCAAAGGGGAAGCACGGGGGCACTGGCAGCCCCAGGCTTGGCACCTACCGCAGAGGAAGTGCTTCATCACCTCGCTGGTGGCAAGCTTCACGGCTGTCTGCCCGGAGTACGTGGCCAGAGTGGGGTCAGCACCATAGGAGAGTAGAAGCCACATGGTTTCCAGGTTGTCGTTTGCTACTGCATCATGGACAGGCCTGCAAGGACAGGAAGAGAAGAAGAGGGGATATTTTTGGCAGAAAGAGAAGAGTCTGGAAGAGCAAACTGGAACACCTCTCCTATGAGGAAAGGCTGCAGGACCGGGAGCTGTTCAGCCTGGAGAAGAGAAACCTGAGGGAGCATGTCATTAACACTTACAAGGATCTAAAAGGTATTTGTCAAGAGGATGGGGTGAGACCTTTTCCTGTAGTGTCCAGTGACAAGACAAAGGGTACTGGACAAAAGATGAAATACAAAAAGTGTCACATAAACACAAGGAGAAAGTCCTTTGGTGCTGAGGTGAGGGAGCCCTGGCCCAGGCTGCCCAGGGAGGGTGTGGAGGCTCCTTCTCAGGAGGTTCTGAAACTCACCTGGACACGTTCCTGTGCCCCCTGAGCCAAGGGAACCTGCTTTAGCAGGGGCTGGGGCTGGATGAGCTCTGCAGGGCCCTTCCCACCCCACCATTCTGGGATTGTATGAAACACTCTGATTTGGGTTAAGACAAATCTGGTGATGACCAAGAGCTCCCCTGAGAAGCACAGCCACTCCCTGCCCTGCTACCCCCTGCCCTGCAGCCTTGCCTGGTGCCATCCTGCGCGCTGCAGTTGACGTTGGCCCCGTGCTGCAGCAGGATGTGCAGGATGTCGATCCAGCCCCGTGCACAGGCCTCGTGCAGAGCCGTGTAGCCGGCGTTGTCACGGTGGTTGACGTCGCTGCTCTTCTTCTGCAGGCAGTACAGCACCACATCCTGTGGGAGGGAGAGTCACAGGCCCTGTGACACACCAGTACAGCACAGGAGGCACACGAGGGCTGCCCAGATGGGCTGTGGAGGCTCCTTCTCTGCAGACATCCCATCCCAGCTGGATGAGTTCCTGTGTGCCCTGCTCTAGGTGCTGCTGCTCTGGCAGGGGGGTTGCACTGGGTGAGCTTTCCAGGTCCCTTCCAACCCTGTGACTCTGTGAGGGTACCAACACTCACCTTGTAGCCCAGGCGAGCTGCCCGCTGCAGAAGGGTCTCCCCAGCGTTTTTGTTCACAATCAGCCTCCGGGCTCCAGGAGGAACGTTCTGGGCCGTGGGTGGTTCAGGGGAACTTCCTGGGCTGACCCGATGGGACTTACAAAGTGTCCACAAGTCCTGGGGCTGCTTCAGAGAGCGCATCGTGGGCTGGTTGCAGCACCCTTTCCCCTGGGAAAGAAAAAGGAACGCAACTCCTTGGCACGTGTGGCCACTGCTCAAGAACAGGAGTCTCCTCCTCTCCCCACGTGTTCCCCTCGTGAGCCCAGGCCGTACCTTCCCCTCGTCACAGATCCCCGCCAGGTGCTTGGTTTTACACTTGCGCTTTCCTGATGGTTTCTCCAGCTCTTCTTGCACAGGAGAGCTGTCAGAGTGCTCCAGGAAGAAGCCATTCCGAAAGTCAGGACGTCCTTGGGACTTTCTGGGGGATGGGGAAAGCCTGCTCCTCAGCCTCAGCTCTGGGCCTTTGCCCTTCGCAGCCTCCTTCTGCTTCCGGTACCTAAAATCTAAAGGAGAAAGAGGAATGAGGCACAGGAGGCACAGCACCGAGGGGCAGCGACACAGACCTCTGCCACCACGCAAACCAAACTGCTGATCTCTGATGGCTGCATGTCCAGAAATGCAGGCCCCAGGCAGAGAGGCTGCAGGGAGCACAAGCAGAGTGAAGACAGAGACTCTCTCCATCAGAGATGGACTCGGCAGCCACACAGCAACAGGCTGCAGCCCTGGTCTGAAAAGGCCAAGCCCACTGAGAGCTGGAGCTTGCACACACCTGAGTAAGGCTCCTCCTTAGGTCTGTCAGGGAAAGTCAGTGGGAAAGACTCCAGCTTGTCAGTACCCTTCCTACCAGGCTGGCAACAGCCCACTGCCGTGCAGGACTCACATGGGACAGCCCTCAGCAGTGCAGGAGGCAGCTCCTCTGGCCCATCTGAGAGCAGCCATCCTTTTGCTGCCTACAGAACTAGACCCTGCCTCAGCCTCTGCATCTGCCCCTTAAAGGAAATAGCACACTAGAGTTCCAGTTAATCTGTGTGCAGGTAGGAAGCAGCAGGACGGCTCACGGGATATCCAGCCTTTTCCTCCTCACATTGCAGAGGGCTGCAGGGCTGCTCCTGGCAGAGCCCTGACAGGGACACTGCTTCCCTGAACCAGCAGCAGCCCCTTGCAAGGGCACGACAGCAGCATCACAACATGGAAGGAGATGAAGGGAGTGGAGCATCTGCCTTGTGCTGAAAGGCTGAGGGAGCTGGGGCTCTGCAGCTTGGAGAAGAGGAGCCTGAGGGGTGAGCTCAGGAATGGTTCCAAATGCATCAAGGGTGGGTGTGAGGAGGCTGGAGCCAGGCTGTGCTCAGGGATGGCCAGTGACAGGACAAGGGGCAACGGGCACAAGCTGCAACAGAAGAGGTTCCAAAGCAACACAAGGCCAAAGTTGTTCCCTGTTGAGGTGAGGGAGCCCTGGCAGGGGCTGCCCAGATGGGCTGTGGAGGCTCCTTCTCTGCAGACATCCCACCCCAGCTGGATGAGTTCCTGTGTGCCCTGCTCTAGGTGCTGCTGCTCTGGCAGGGGGGTTGCACTGGATGAGCTTCCCAGCTCCCTCCCAAGCCCTTGAGACTCTGTGAGTCTGTGAAAGTAAAGCTCTGTGAGCAGAGAAGACCCTGGCCCTGTACACTGTCACACACCTTCCTCTGTGTAGACACAATGGAATGCAAAGGGAGAGGCTTGTGCAGACGAGGGCACAGAGAGGGCACCTGTGCCCCGCTCTGCAGAGTCCCAGTGCCCCAAGCCCAGCTTTCTCCTCAGCTCTGGGCAATTTCTTTGGGAGCAAAGGCTTCACTTCTTTTCTAGGTAAGAGCCTGGAGATGTGGCAGTGGGTTAGTCCAAGAGATCAAGAGGATAAACTCCAGGAACAAAACTTTACATCTCTTCACTCCACGGCATCCAGTGTGGACCTCCAGGAGCAGCATCTTCAGCTCCCATGTTCTGCCAAGACTCTGGATTCTTCTCATCAAGCAACACACACAACCTCCACATATGTCTTGCTATTGGTAGGAAGCAGGGACAAAGGATCTTGCACAGGAAAATGAGCTTGGCCAAGATACCAAGGTAGAAGTACCACCTCAAAGCAGGTGTGTCTCAGGTACTGTTGTGCTGTTCTGGCCTCCACACCTCAGGAAGAATAGAGTGGAAGTGGAGAAAGGCAACCAAGACAAGTGGGGGTGGAGAAGCTGCTTGCCCTACAAGAGAGGCCAGAACTCCTCAGTCAGAGACAGGAGAAGGTGGAGATGGATGTGACCAAAACTTGCAAAACCCATGGAAAGGCAGAGCAGCCAAGTAGAGGAATATTGCTGCTGCAACCCTGCAGCACGAGACTGAGGGGCACTCGCTGAAGTGAGGAAGAAACAGGATGGGAAAAAGGACTCTGTGCAGCACAGACGGAACGTCAGGGCTTCACTGCCCCTGGAGGAGCTGGAGGCAGGTGCTGTCAGCAGGACCAGAGAGGCTTTGGGCAAAGTCACAGACAGCAGGGTCCATAGATGACCCGCAGAAGGCCTGGGCAGGGACAGTCCTAGCTCAGCTGCTCTGGGTGCTGAGGAAGCCTGAGGAAGCCGTGCTGAGTGTCAGCCCCACAGAGCCTCTGCGCTTGCCACGGGCAGGAGAAACGGAGCAGAGCAGCGAGTGGGACACGGGCAGGTGGCACAGGGCTCTGCTCCTCCACCGCTGCACCTCACCACCACCCAGGGCTTGACCCCATGGCCTGCAGACACTCCAGCTTTGTTAATCCTCTCGCCCTTGTGCAGGCTCGTAAGTTGCCTTGATAAACACACAAAACAAAGCATAAAGGAGCCCCAGTTGCATTGTGACGGCTCCACCTCGCTCTGCTTCAGCCAGGAATGCTCAACACTGCTCCCAGGGGCCCAGGCTCGGCCACAAGTATTTCACCGTGCTGCCTCGTCCCATCCACATTTTCCCACGGCCTCTGCCTCTGTCTGAGGGTAAGAGCAGTATCTAATGAGCCACAGAAGCTGCTGCTTCCTACCCTGAAAATTACTGCACACGTTTTGGAAGGATGAGCTGCTGTGGTCATCACCCCACTGAACAGCAACGGAGCTGCAGCGGTACAGAACACCCCAAACAAGCAGCATCCCACCCCAATCCCCCCCACACAACAGAAAGCAGCAGCAGCAGCCCACGCTGATGCCCAGCCTGGCACCCAGACGGTACCTGCTTTGGATTTGCGTCTCCTGTGGGGGTGCCCCGCTCGCTCCTCCTCTCGCTCGGTCACGTACTCCCCTGTCTGGTATTTCCGACTTTTCTGCCGTCTCCTTTTCTTCCTCTTGACGTGGCTGTCATCTTCCTCCTCCTCCTCCTCGGTGGGCTCCCACAGCTGCCTGGGTGATTCCACCCTCCAAGGCAGCTCCCGGGTTCTCCTCGTGTAACAGCCGCTCCTCTCGGACAGAGACCTGTCCCTGGCCCTGCGGCCGTGGTAGCGTGAGGTCCTGTGGGACTTCCGCAGCTTGCGGCGTTTCAAGGATGTCTCTTCCTCCTCTTCCTCCTCTTCCTCTTCTTCCTGATCTTCCTCCAGCAACGGCAGAATCTCCTGACCGCTCGCATCACACTCTGCCGTCACGCCAGCGGAAGAGCCGGCGGCGCTCCCTGCGATGAAAGCGAAGTTCCCAGCTGACAGAAAAGCCCAGGGGACGTACCAGAAAATCCCTGCGAGGCAGCACAGATCCAGGGACAAGGGCACGGGAGCAGGGAAAGGCTCAAGATGTGCCCAGGGCGCCCGCAGGGTCCCCTGGCACCCACTCACCCGACTGACTGCGCGTGCGGCTGCTCAGCACCACCGGAATGAAGTCTCGGAAGTTGTTCTTGGGCTTCTTCTCGAGGTAACCTGGGGGGAACCACAGTGGGGCTGGGCAGGGGCTGCTGGCCTGGGAAGGGCAGCCCAGCACCGCTGCAGCTCTGCTTGGGATGGCAGCTCACCTTGGGGAGCCACTGGGCGGATGGCAGCCTACCCTGGGAAGCCATCGAGGGGATGGTAGCCCACCCTGGGAAGCCATTGAGGGGATGGCAGCCCACCCCGAGAAGCCATCGGGGGGATGGCAGCCCACCCTGGGAAGCCACAAGCCACTTGGCTTTGGTGAGCAGCAGTTTGGCCCCAGGGGCTGACCAGGGTGATGGGAGCTGCCAGTCTGGTCCCACAGGCACCCACAGCCACTCACACCCCTACCTTCCCCCCCACTCTGCCTGTACCTTCCCCGTGGCCATCCCCACGGCATGCCAGGGATGAAGGCTCCGTCTTGGCCGGCCTCCTGCGCTTCCGCTTCACCCTGAGGCTGTTGTGCTCCTTGGCTGAGCCCAGGCCCGCTCTGCCTTCCCTCTTGCCCAGCTCGTGTGGATTGTCGTGGTGTTTCCGCCACTGTGAACGGAGGGGACAGACTGAAGCCTGAGCTGCCGGCTGCCCGGGCTGCAGAAGCAAAGGTGAAGGGACAAGACGCCATCCCCTACTCGTCACGCCAATGCCCTCCCGCGTTTCTCACACCCCCCAGCCCCACTTTGGCTCTACACAACTTGCAGGCAGGGGTAAGCCCTTGCCAAGGTGGAAAGCTCCATGTCCTCAGCTGCCCTCCCCTGCGGGAGCTCCCTCCTCAGCCCCGTGAGCCGCCACCATCGCCCCGCAGCCCCGGCCCGTGCCACCCACCTTCCGGCTGTGCACGCTCCTGCTCCCCGCTCTGCCCGGGGCCTCGTCACCATCCTGAGCCTGGCACTTGAGTCTCTTGTGGGGCTGCCCGCCGTCCCCGTCGTGCTGCCGCTTGGCCTTGCAGCGCACGCCGCCCTCTTGTTTGATGTGTCCCGCTCCTTTGAGCTTGACCTCAAAGGCTTGGGGAGCAGCCCCGGCTCGCAGGCAGGTCGCTGGAGGAAAGGACACGTCACACTCCACTCGCTCCTTCTTGACCCTGCAGAGATCTGGCTGCCTCGGGCAGGGCAGGGGCCGCGTAGCCGGCGGCTCCGGGGAGGTGTCGCGGCTCGGCTCCTTGCGCTGGCTCTGGGCAGGAGCCTCGGCCCGCAGGCACTGCTGCCCCGCCGCAGGCAGCTCGTGCGCCAGGTACGCCGCCAACACTTGGCTTTTAGGCTTTGCATCCAACTGTCTGAGGGCACAGCTCCCCTGGGGAGCCTCAGTCTGCACATTGCCCTCCTTGTTGGAGTCAGCCTCCGATTGCTCACGCTCCCGACTCTGCTGAGGGTTGTCCAGCTTCCCCTTCCCCCGTTTCGCATCCAAAGCGCTGGTCTGAAGAATCGGGCCCGTGTCTGGCGGGGCTGGGTTGTCCGGCTCCTCGTAGAGCTTGGGCAAGGTCCGGCAGCCCTTGGCCTTGGCTTCCCGTTCCTGGGGAGGGGGTCGGGGCAGCCCCTCAGGCAGGCTCGGGGCGGCCGCGCCGGGCTCTGTGGGCGGCACGCTCAGGAACGTCGGGAGCTCACCCACACCGGCTGGCTTGCAGGAGCTGTTCTGGTTTGGGGGTGGCTGCCCTGCTGTGGAGATGCCAATGGAAAGCAGAGGGGTTTGGTGGTAAGGAGACCAGCCGAGAGGCAGGAGCTGAGGATTGGAAGGTTTCCCATTCACAGAGCATCGCGGGTGCACGCTTCCCTGGCCGGGGTTCCAGGCGGAGATCTCCTTGGACTGACACAAAGGAGCTCCTGAAGCGACTCTGCCACGCAGGAGTCTCCTGGCAGGATCCTGCTGTCCTTCCCCTCCACCCTGGTTGGCTTTCTTCCCGCAGGAGGGGAGCCCGGCACCGCGAGGTTCTCCCTGGTCGATGATGGAAATGGGCTCCTGCTTGGGGAGGTGGCGCGGGTCCCTGCTGAAGCTCACGGCCGGGTCCTTGCTGAGGAGCAGCGAGGCCGGCACCGGGTTGGCGACACCGACGTAGGTGCCGGGGATGGTGCTGATGAGCGTGGTGTTCTTCACCCAGGAGCCCTGCTCACCGTTGCGCAGGAACTCGGGGAAGATGACTAAGGGTGGGGTGGTGCCGAGGCAGGAGGTGACGCTGCTGCCCGCGGCCTGGGCCGCGCGCTGGGACTTGGACAGGACGGTGGTGAGAAGCGCTTTGCCGCTGGTGTGCACCGGCGTCAGGATGGGCATGGGAGGGGTCTTGCGCTGGCTGGGGGGAGGCAGCTTCTGCCGGTTGGATTTGGAGGACAGATCGAGCGGCATCTCGCTGCACTCCGGAGGGCAGCCCATCTCCCGCTCCAGCTGCGGCGGCGACTTCAGAGGCGAGAGCGAAGTGGCGGCTCCCGGTGCGTGCGGCTCGGGAGCTGCCGGGGCTCTGGCGTGCGCACCGGTGCCAGAAGAGGGAGCAGCGCTCCCGCAGGACGCTGCCAGCGAGGGTTGGCTGGAGGAGAGCGAAGGGCTGGCGGTACACGGGGCAGCGACCTCGGCAGCAGCCTGGGCAGCGCTCCCGCCGGAGGACGAAGGGCAGCTAAGCTGATTCACCTCCACGGACACCACTTTGGCCTCCGAAGCCAAGGGTCTGGTGACAGAGAAGGTGTAAGGGTAGGAGCGCAGCTCTGGGGAGGCGATGATGCCCGGCAGGCAACGCTCGTGTAGGTAGGAAGGCAGGACGGGGAGGGTGAGCGTGGAGGAGACCCCCAAGGCGGCGGGCAGCGTGGCCACGCTGAGCGGCTGCCCACAGCTGGGGGGGGGGATGTACACCAGCGACTGGCTGGGGCTCAGGACTGCCCCAGGCTGAAAGGACAGGGGCAGTTTTTGCATAGCAGGGGCCTGAGACGTGGGAAAGCACACTCTGTTCAGAGTGAAAGTAGCAGGAGTGGAGGCAGAGGTGTTGCAGCTGGAGACAACCACAGACAACGTCCCTTCTGCCAGCAGGCCTGGCCCTTGTGCTCCCGAGCTCGGGGTGGGTTTCTCCTTCTCAGCGAGCTCGCTCTCTGGAGCCACGGGGCAGGCTGGAGGAGCATCAGCCTGCTTGTCGCTGGGAGGATCTGCAGGTGTCCAGGCAGCATCAGCACCACTGCTGTCCTGCTCGGCGGCTCTGGGGACTGCTGGCTCCTGCCCTCTGACATCCCCCTGGCTTGCCAGAGGGCCCAGAGCATCATCTTTCACAGTCTTTCCTGAACACTCCGGGTTGGGGTTGGGATCAGGTGGCCGCTCTTCCAGTTTGGGTCCAAGTTGTTCCTCCACCTTGCCATCAGCATCCAGCCCCTGGGCACTGCTGCCACCACCGCTGACTGCTGTGAGCTCCACCTGCAACAAGAAAGGGGAAGGTGCAAGCGGCTCCCGGCAAAGCGGGCAGGACGATCCCTCCCAGCACAGAGGCAGAAGGGGCAACAAGCTCTTGCCAAAGTAGAGCGCTGCTTTCCCTTGCTGCACCCCTCTGGAGAAGAAGCCCGCGGGACCCATTAGGGCTGATGCTTTTGCTTGGGCTGTTCCATGAGGGAAAGGCCTTCCTGGACCCAGCACACGCGCAAGGAGCTCACCTCGGAAAGGCTGCTGCTGACGCAAAACTCTTGAGATCCCAAATGCTGGGAGCTGCTTGTTTTAGACTCCTCATCAGAAAGGGGGGCTCTCCTAGCCAAGGAACAAGACACAGCGTTACAACACCCCAGGATATCCTCCCAGCACCCAAGCCCTCCCTGTCCCTGTGTGGCACAGCAGGGCAGCTGCTCCAGGTAGCCAGATGCAGGGAGGGTACCGGCTGCTGCAGACAGAGCAGGGATGAGGAACACTGCTGTCTGCCCCAGTCCTCCCCCTCTCTGAGCTCTGCCCACTGGGTAGCAACTCCTCACACACAGCTGCTCACCCACAGCTCCTGCGGGCCAAATGAGCCTTTCTCCGTGGCCCCGTAGCTCTGGGCACCGACCTCCCCTGCCCATGGCATTTTTTAACCCCTCCCCAGCCTCAGCAAGAGCCAGCCCAGCCCTCCCCGGCTGTGCTGCCTCACACATACGCCCCTGCCCTCCCTGATTCCTGCCCTGTCCCACCACACCTTTCCAGGAAAGCTTGAACTGGGGACTGGGACAGGGCACCCCGAGGAGACAGCTGTGCCCAGCACCTACCAGAGCACCCTGAGGAGACAGCTGTGCCCAGCACCTACCAATAGCACCCTGAGGAGACAGCTGTGCCCAGCACCTACCAATAGCACCCTGAGGAGACAGCTGTGCCCAGCACCTACCAATAGCACCCTGAGGAGACAGCTGTGCCCAGCACCTACCAATAGCACCCTGAGGAGACAGCTGTGCCCAGCACCTACCAATAGCACCCTGAGGAGACAGCTGTGCCCAGCACCTACCAATAGCACCCTGAGGAGACAGCTGTGCCCAGCACCTACCAATAGCACCCTGAGGAGACAGCTGTGCCCAGCACCTACCAATAGCACCCTGAGGAGACAGCTGTGCCCAGCACCTACCAAAGGCACCCTGAGGAGACAGCTGTGCCCAGCACCTACCAATAGCACCCTGAGGAGACAGCTGTGCCCAGCACCTACCAATAGCACCCTGAGGAGACAGCTGTGCCCAGCATCTACCAATAGCACCCTGAGGAGACAGCTGTGCCCAGCACCTACCAATAGCACCCTGAGGAGACAGCTGTGCCCAGCACCTACCAATAGCACCCTGAGGAGACAGCTGTGCCCAGCACCTACCAATAGCACCCTGAGGAGACAGCTGTGCCCAGCACCTACCAATAGCACCCTGAGGAGACAGCTGTGCCCAGCACCTACCAATAGCACCCTGAGGAGACAGCTGTGCCCAGCACCTACCAGAGCACTGGTGAGGAGGCAGCTCCCGCAGTGCCCTGCCCCAGGACAGCACTGTCCCAGCAGCTTTTACCCACTGTCCGCTCTCTGGTCTTTAAAGGTCATTTAGAGAAGCTGCCGGTGCCAGGATAAAAGAGCTGAAGATTAGTTTCTGCTGATGACACGATTTCTTCTGGATTTGCTTCCCTACCCCCTGGGCTTTCACAGCAAAGCAACAGCCGTGTTGTGCGGCAGCGAGCGATGTCCTCGTGCTCCCGCATCCCCGGCGCCGCGCTCCCGCTCCGGGCCGACCCTCGGCGCGGTTGCTGCCGTCCGCAGCCCCAGCGGCCTCTCCCGGGTGAGCGCAGCTCAGCCCTCGGCGCCGGGGCCGCCTGAGCGCAGCCGCCGGGGCTCGGGGCGCGGCGCTCGGGGTAGTCCCGGCCCCGATGGGGAGCGGCGGGGGCTGCCCGCAGCTGCAGCCCGGGCCCC
>WBNH01004619.1:5509-53985 GCA_013401255.1 Urocolius indicus | reverse complement strand
CTCTCTAAGTCGAGTACTGGAGCGTTTTCTGCCTGGAACCATAATTAGCAGCGGGTCCTCCACAGCATCCTTGGTTCTTTTTTAACTCCCATCTTGCTGGGGCCTCCACTGTCCTAACGAGGATTGGGGGTGGATGGGGGGCACCGATCAAGAGACTGTCGTGGTGCTTCATTGCTGACTGGATAAAACCATGACAGTAGCCCACTTCTTTGCCCACAGAGCCATCAGTAAAAGGGACCAATTAGCACCAGTGAGTGATGTGTGTATCTCTTGCTACTGAATTTTGTACTTTCCCCATGGCTCAGTTACAACTTTTGGGCAGATATGTAAACACTTCAAAGAGGACAAGTGAAAGTCTTTTCCTACATTTTAAAATGACAACTAATCAATTTTTCTGCAGTATGTTAGAAATCCCATATGTCAATCTTATGGCTTACGTGGTTCCCTTAATTTTCAAGAGGAGAAGATGATATACCTCAGGGATATCACATGCAGCCCACCAAGCTCCAATATCAATGTGTCAAGTGGGTCCTCTAGCAATAACAACTTTTGAAGAGATTAAGAGAAAGTTTCCCAGCTGTCAGCTGTAGCTGCTGGGCTTAGGACTTACATAACTTGTGAAAATCCTCTCTTCGGGCCTGATGTGTCTCCGGATTTCACATTCATTTGGCTGAAGGACTGTGATCCCATCATCAGAAAAGACATAGAACATATTCCCAACACTCAGGCCTTGAAGGGGGAATATAGCAAAAGGAGTGAGATTTTTTTTTTGGTATGTATCCATAGCTGTTAGGACACAGTTTTTAAGAATGCTCCCTCCTCCCCCAACAAACAACATCTGCCTTACATAACAGCTGGTCATTTGGATGCAGTCAGTGCATTCACAAAATCAAATTTCATGTCACAACAAGGGTTTCAAGGAGTGAAGAGGTACAGACACATTCAAAAATGCATTGCCTTGGTGGTTGCAGTTGTATGCAAATAGCTATGATCAGGTTCTGTGCACATGTACCAAGGAGGGATTTGATTACAAGGCACCCCTGTATTGCATTGTCAGCTCCCTCTGATTATGAGTTTGGTTTTCCTATGATTTCATTAAAACCAGCTTGCTATTAATTTGAAAACTGAGATAGAAGCTTTAGTTAAAAATAATCTGAAGGTTGTCCTGGTACAGGTGATTTAGCTTCTTGTAACTTTAATGCAAAACATCTGTTCCATGAATGAAAAAAACACGTGTCTCTTTTCTTAAACTACTTGGATGAACCAACTATAGCCACCAAAACAAATATATTTTTGAAATCTTGCAAACTGTAATTCACAAATGTGGAGTAGTTCAGCATCACAATAGCACTCATTTATAGAACTGGGGCATTCCAGGAGACTTGGAAAGCTGTCTGCCTGTCATCACTTTGCTGTTAGGAGATTGTATTTTATCATTTTGGTCATGCAGAAATGCCTTAAAACACTGATAATTTAGTTAATCTTCAGCTACATGCAATTGCAGTAACGAGCATCTTTAAGAAAATGTTCAGGATCTTTTCAAACACTCTAGTTAGAAAGATTCAAGCATCATTTCACCTCTTACCACCACCAATAACTGTTTGCAATGACCACTGACACCCTAAGTAGTGTTGATAGTGTACTTATCTGCCAATGATGTGGTGATGTGATAATTTTTAATTTCTAATTAATTACATTTTAGCAATTGAGAAATAAGGTCCTGGTTCTACAGGTCTGAACAACATCCACCATTACATTTTCCTCGGTTGGTCCTGTGGTGCAGCTCTAACCACTGCTCACATCTACAGAGCTTCTCACATCTTTTAAGTGTTTGAGGGATTGAGATCTAAACCATCACAGGAAGCCTTTACAGTGAAAACACGTATAATTTGAATAAACACGTTTTTGGAAAATTTTGTAACATACGTAGTATCTATTAAGGCTAGAAGGGGTTTTTTTGTGCTAAAATCCCTCTTTTTGTGCCAAATATTTGTCATACTCACAATCCTCAAGTTAAGTCTCTCTAAAACATACCACAGAAATACTCCAATTAGGCATCAGGCAGGTACAGGAGCCATGATCCTTAAATATGATGACACAGGGAGGGATGATGTGCATAGCAAAAAAATGAAACCCTACTGAACTTTCACCCAGAATTAAGTTATCTTTATGGACTAAGGGCTAATTCTTTTCTGAGTACATTGCTAAAACAATTAATTTGGGCACCTTGGACCAAAATCTGCACTCACAGCACACACACAACTCCCACCTGATTCAGTGGGATTTTAGTGAACACATCAGAGGGCAAAATTTGACCATGGCTGTGATGACTGCACATATTTTCATGAGTAAAGGATTTTGACCCTAAGGATTGGAAACAGGCAGGCAACAAATTATGTCTCCTGTGAAGATGCTTATTATAATTTTCATGCACAATATTAGCGTTCATTTATCTGATGATCCTATTACAATTAAGGTGTATTTCTGAACTAAGGCCTTAATTTGGCATAAAAATACTTTGATAATAGTTTTACCCCAGTAGGTTTAGTTAGCCAATTGGCAAGTCCTACCACTTATCTTAGAGTACAGTAAGTGCAAGATTTTCTCCTGACTGGTAAAAAAAATGATAGAAATTCCTAATAACGGTCAGGTACTCTATTTTAAAAAAAGTTTACCAATTTAAATTAAAATATTTTTTACAAAGTAACTTTCACACTGATTTTTTAGACAAAGCAGGTAGGCAAGCTACATGTTTTATCATGACTTACAAAGTATTTGCCAAGTCTTGATTGGGATACATATATGAACAATCTCATGGATATCAGTAAAACAGACTCCATTCTTGATTACATCATTGCAACTCACACGGTTTGCGGAGTTATTTCAGTACAAAGGTGGGCAATGGAGAATTTTCCTCAGTTGTGTTATTTACACTACTGATGCAGAGACTAGATTGGGAAGTGAGGGAGTAATGAGGAGAGGTTTTCTTTTTTCCTCTTTTTAATTGAAGACATTTTGGATTGGATAACACAACTAGTTAAAAGCTAAAGGCTTTACAACAGGCAACATACTTTATCTGTAAAACAAAAAAAGTAATATAACAAAAACTCCATTAAGAATGGGGAGAGTCTCCTAAATGTAACAGTTCTAAGTTGAACCATTCCAGATGCAGTTGACTCTCATGTCTTTATTTTAAGGACTTCAGGAAGACACCCGATGACCGATCTGAAGAAGAGAGCCCCCATCTGAGTGTACATTTGTATTTTCTTTCTTTGAGATTTTTGAAATCAAAAGAAAATTTGTCACCATGGAATACTCCGATTTGGTTCCTGAATAATTGTCCTTGATTTAATCGAAATGCTTGGAAATATTTTAGGACTTAAATTTGGCAACAAAAAAAGTGTTCAGTTTTTTAAGTACATACATTCACATAGCTGATGATTGCCTGCTGGCACAATGTGCTCCCTTTATCTGAGTACAAAGAAAGCACCACTCACTGCAGAAACGAACACTGGCACGAAAACAAATCTCTGCCTCCCTAATTTAACCCTCACCATTCTATGATTCTATTATTAAAAACTATAGAACACATGCAGGAGAATAAACCTGCTCTAAAGACACTGACTTGTTGAGGAACATCAATAATAAATATACTCTTACTGTCCACGTTTTCCCTGTACATTACTCATACTTTTTATTTAAAACGTGCAAGGTCAATAAGCAGTAAGTCCATATTATTTAGCAGAATTATGATAAGACTTTCTGCAACCAACTTCATAGTTGTCATTTAAATATTACTATATTTCTACATCTGGTAGGGTTATCCAGCTAATTTCTTTTAAAAGAAGCTCAGGAGATGCAGTATATAAACAGTCCTGTAGCATCATGCAGATGACACTAGACTGATTAGATGCACTAGAGATTTCTTTCCCAAGAAAAAGGGAAATAGCAATTTTTAGTGCCCATAATGCCATTTGTAAGAACATTGGCAATAAAAAGACTTTTTTCATTGTCTTGCACCAGGCACTTGCAGGTGGCATATTTGTGAATAAGCACTGGAGAGTTGCCTTAGGTGGCTCTGCCAACATCTTAGGACCTCCAGCTGCATTTGCTGCATGTACACATCTGCAGCCAACAGTGGGGAGGTGGCACTTTCCTTCTGCCCTTAAAATCCTTTGGGGCAAGCCACAGCAATCCAGAAAGCTCCAAGCCAAGGGCATGAAGCACAACTGTAATTTTGAGTACCTGGAGGCCTTGCTTATGAAAGGGTCTTTGCAACCTTTTGAAGGCTGAGTGAGTGTGCAGCCCTTCTTAGGGGAACAGTGGGAGGGAGGGGTGTCTGCAGTGGGCAGGGGAATGTGATTGAGGGCAGTTTGTCAGTGCACAGAGACCTTGCCCATAAGGCTGGAAGGACACTAAGGTCTCAGCTTCCCTACACACAGTTGGCAGATATAACAACTGGCTTATGCCTGGACTTGAAACAAAGAGCTTTCCTCCAGTGAGCAAATACCCTGCTCACAGCCCTCAGTGTCCCTATCCACACCCATGGATGCTGCACCGACAGAGGCAGATGGACGAGCTGCACCAGAGCTCCTCAGGCCTTTGCATGATGCATCTTACTGTGTGTTTGGGAACCTACGTCAGCACAAGTGTGCACAAATCAAATAAATTTTCATTTCAAGCACTTTCATAGTTTATTTTGAGTCCATTAGCTGTGTAGGATGTGTAGGGTGGAATTTTTTCTAATTTGGATTCCAAGATACACAGATGTTGACCCTGTGCAGGGAACACTATAAATCTGATAAAACTAGAGATCTTATTTGCCAATGAAAAGAAAGAGACATGGAGCAACCTTTACCCTGCGTCAATTTAAAGGACAGAGGGAAGCAAAACCTGTCGTGATTTTTTTTTTTTTTTTTTTTTTTTGCTTAACAGTCAAGAACACAATTTTTGTTGCTCACCTAGGAAACATCAATACATGCTACTGAGGAGAAAGAGCTTGAATTGCTTGCTTAAAAATTCAATGTATTGAATTTATGTCTTACTTGTTCAATTATGGTAATTTGGGAGCACTTCTGACACTTGTGCAATTGTTAATGCTGTTTGAGAATCTCAAGCTACTCACATTGGTGGCAGTTTATACAAAATTCAAATTTTTATGTATTTTATGGTCATCTATTATTTCATAGTAGGAAAATGCAAGAAGTTATAGCTACGATTTATATTACAAGAGTGACATCTCTTATTTGAGCAGTTTAGCTGTTAAATGTATGGTCTGTACCTAATCTGGTAACTGTGAAAGTTGATAGAGTTAGTGGCAAGTCAGTGGAGAATGGCCCATCATGGAATTATTAAAGCAGACAAGCACATTATCACTACGACAAAAGAACTTTACTGCAGTACCTTCCTCTCGCCACAGTATGTTTGCAACTGCAGCATCAGAAAATTGGGAAAGCCAGAAAATAATCAGAAAAAGAAAACAAAACAATGTCAAAATTTTCATTGTAGCAAGTAACTGAATTCATATTCATGTCTACATGAACTGTTAAATTTGTGAAAACTTTGTAACATTCATTCAAATAAAATATCAGGAAAGACAGATCTCAACACATTTGCTCCTTCTAGAGACAATCTCAAAACTTTGACATGGGAAAAATACTCGCTGAAATGAAGCCAACTTCAGCCTGTGCAAAGATCAAAGTCTTCCAAAAGAGATGTTACCTTCAAACTTAACTGGACGTGCGGTACAGGCTGTGATTTTTCTGTACAGGTTAAATAAGAAGCATCCTGACTTTTAGAAGTCTGAGACTGGCAGTTACAGCAGCTACACTCTTTGCTGCATTTCTTCTTGGAATTTCATGCAACCACATTCTCTTTCAGGATTCAATTGCTCTCTAAAAGTACATCTGCATTTGAATTTCCATTTAAGATATCTCCAGTTATTTCTCAACATACTGTAATTTCACTTGCTCAAGTATTCAAGGGAAAACGACTGATATTAACAAGAGTACATAAATCTATTTAATGAGGAATAGAATATATTTTCCAAAGAATCGCCATGAGAGTGCATATTTATGGCTAACTTCGTTTTCAATTCTTACTCTGTATTACCAGCCAGAAAAGCAGAAAAAAAAAAAATCCCATTTGCACCTAGCCTTTTAATATCCCCATAAACCCAGACAATCTCCCAAGTAGTTTAAGACAGCAGAATTAGGAAGGATCAGGCCTCTGGGAACTTTTACACTGGGGCAACTAATCACCTCCTTCATTAGTTGTGTTTTGGGAATAGTGCGGTCAAGAAAACAGTGCCGCACTCCTATGGGAGACATGCAACTAAGGTGTCTGGAAGAGTATTTGTCTTTGAAGTGGGAGATAATTTCACATCAAGGGAAACTTATTTTGCTAGCTAGTAATGTAAATAAAGGTAAAATAAATAATTCAGTCGGAATATTTTCCAAGCATCTAAATATTTGAGAACTTCGACTTGTAACTGGCTTTGCAAGAAGAAGTCTGGTACAGTAATCAATAAAATTTATTTTATGAAACTGTATATAATTTGACAAAACTATTAGCTTTTAGATTCTCTGATATCTAAACCTATTGCAAATTTGTTACTTTAGCAAAGATGTTACTTATACCACACCCAGTACACTTCTGGCACATGAAAGGCATCGTTGTCCTGGATGAGGAGATTTTACCTTTCCCATGTGATTCTTTCCCAAAACACTCTACAATCCTCTGATCAAAGCACAGACAGAACTGTCATTACCTTACAAGTAAGACTCCGACATACCGCATGCAATGGACTGAGCTATTGAACTGCATGTATACCATTAAATAGTCTTCAAAGAAATAAATATATGAAAAATTAAGCTTACGGGTCTTTCTTGCTGAATCTTCTATGAAAAGAGAAGATATGTCCTCATCCACTCCCACCTCATTTTTAGCAATGCAGGTATAGGCACCGGTGTCTTCATACCGAACGCTACTGATATGAAGTTCACTTCCATTTGCTGTAAGAAAAATGCCCATAAACAGTGTTCCTCACCGCCGCTAATTGCTTTTACTGCACTTAATTGCCTTCCATTGCCACAGCTGCCCGGCAATGGCTCGAAAGGGTGCTTTCACTGCACAATGCTTCCCCATATGTAACTAGACGTATTTGGGGGATTCTCATGAGAGCTGGTGTTTTGCTTCTTTCCATTAGCACATACACACTCTGCGCCAGAAATAAACAAAGAACAATCCCAAGTGCAAACAACAAATTACATTTCATTTATTTCTTCTTGTTAAAAAAACCCCAACAAAACACATAAAATGTTTTGGCTTTAGTGGAGAAAAATATAACTTCAATTTTGCAAACTATTTTTCACCAGACCAACAGAAACTTGGGTTTAGGAGGGTTCTCTCTACAGTTCTTCCTATTGTTCTGCTTTCTGGTTTGGCACTGTTGCCTAAAACCTTTGGAAGATTTTTCAGATATCATACTCAACCATGCGGGGATATCTATGTGGCCAACACTGGTTGAGGGCTGCAATACACTACAAATAGATGATGAAGAGGTTTTAATGGTTTTTACACAGAAAACTGCAAGCAAATATTTTTGCCTTTGATTGAGTCTGTTACATCCTCATTTGAAGAAGGACCAACAGGAGTCAAGAGCCTGATTCCCTCTACAGATGTAGGTGTGAGAAGATATGTGAACCTCATTCTCAGCTATCTTGCTCCCAATGTAGTGCTTATACCAGAAGAGATTGTCTTTTAACAAAATGTCATTAACACATCAATCAATATTGTATTTCTGGAGAAACTCGCAGGAGAAAAAGATAAAAAGAAAGAACAGGGGTTTTGTAACATGATTTCCAACAACTGTGGCTTAGTAAAAGTACAAGACCTTCTAGTTTAAAGTGCAAAATAATCCTCCTTAATCCCTGTCTACAATACTTTAATTAATCAAAATTCTGTTCTTACCTAGGAGCATTAGTTGTTTGGATAGTTTTGGCATGATATCAATGCCGTTCTTTAGCCACGTGATTCGGGGATTAGGGATGCCTTCGGCATGACATTTGAGGCTTGCCGACACACCGGGCTCCTGTGCCTGCGTTTCAGGGTAGACGCGAATCACTGGTGGCACTGCAGGAGAGAAGGAATTGGTGATTTTAAACACCCTGCCACGTGTCACCCCTCATCGGTGTCTCAAGAGCTGCTGCTTAACATGGTGCTGCAGAGTCTGATCTGAGAAGTGGGGATGTAAGCAACATCCTGCCTTTCTGGTTAAGCTATGCTAATTCCTACAGCTCAACTTTGGAGGCAGAAAACAAGTGAATAATAATAGAGTCAATGAATAATCCAACACCAGGGAGCAACCTCAGCATCTGATCTTGTGTTTAGATGGCTTTTGCTTATTCTTGCTTTCTTTCATTAAGAGACTGACTGAACTTAAGTAAAGTTGGGTTAAAACCTAAGGTGGGTACTCATATATCTAAGAATTCACGCATAAACTCCAAACATTCACCAAATTTAGTAAGGAAGGAATTAGGGTTCTTGCCTATTAGAAACAGGATATTATTCAACATTTTAATTAAATATCCACTGGGAAATATCCTGTACATTCACTACCCGTTATTCTGAACAAATAAAGTGTTAATAAATTAATCGAGGCTTTCAAAATGTGACTTACTTTGTTTTAGAAATTCCTCTCTGAACTATTTAATATACTCAATTGGCAGAACTACTAATTATATTATAGACAAGTTCATTGATTTTCAATCATGTTGCCTTCATTGCTCAAATCAACAAGCCTTAACATCAACCATTAGCTATTCCTTAACAACTTACATACTTTCAAAAGCATTTGCAATACTGCAGTATCAGAGAAAAATATCAGTGAGATCCTCCTTCCTTTCACCTCAAGGGATATGATAGAAGGAAATGTGAGGACGTGCTGTACCACAGTTGATGGTATTTGAAGGGTGGTCATGTACTGCTGTGTTTCATAATCATGTGGTCGACTTTTTGTCAGATTAGGAGATTTTGGGACTCATGATGTAACTGCTGAAAACCATAGTCAGATTCAAATGTAGATGTAATAAGTGGTGGCTCAGCTTCCTCCCAATGGAAAGTGAATGACCTATGCTGGCACAAGTGGAGGACTGAGGAAAACTAGTGTGTTTTTATCTTTGTTTTTAAGAAAGTATTAATGAGTTAATAACAAACTCCTACTGGAAATCATTGGCTTACGGTATGTAACTAACTGCTGTGCTTTTATATAAACCGTCATTAGGCTCCAGGAGTGGCAAAATTAAACTGTCTTAACAGTTGCTTTTTCATAAAATGAAATCTGTGTTTGGAGCTTGCTATGTGTCAATATATCCATATGGGGAGAATTTAAATAATTACACTCACTAGCATACACTTTCCATCTTTCTATTTTTTAACAGGCCTTACCAGAGAGAGATGAATTTACTTCTGTCTCACCTACCAGCTGCCAAGGATTAACCAGAGCTGAGTTGTCAGCTTGGAAGGAAACCAGCCACAACAGAAAGCCCTCAAGTCTACTTGGTTTTTATAGCTTTAAAAGTGAGAGATTGTTCAAGTGTAATCTGAGAGGAAATGCCTGGGGTCAAATGGAAAGACAAAAAAAAAGGGGGAACTTTTAGCAAAGGAAAAGCTTTAAACCACCTCTGCACTGGACACATGGGGTTACTTCCTTGTCGTTTATTTCCTTTGTTTGAGAAGACCAGAAAACGTGTTGCAAGAAGCAGGGAAGGGAGTAAAGCATTACCCAAGATGTTTTTAATCAGGATTTTACCAAAAAAGACAAGGTTTGTTTTATTAAACTAAGTTTTCATTTTCTAAATAAAAACATTTGTTGGCTTTTTATCTTTTCTTCCTCCTATTACTGTCAGGCTTTCAGCCCCTCTGGACTTCAGGAGGTGTCATATCAAGTGGAAGGCAAGCAAAAGAAGAGATCTGCTGTTGTAAATGGCTGGCAGCTGTCAGAGCCATCCCTGCCTTTAGTGAAGAGACAGTGCCCAAGCAATTCAGGGGAATCAGACTGAGTTTCTCAAATCTGTCTGCACTTCAGAAAATTAATTCCAATTTCTCTGAGTCAGTCTCTCTAGGCACAATGGGATAAAGATAGTAATTTTTGTCCACTTTGTCAGAATTTTATAAAGGTCTTGCACTCCTTGTCTCACCTATGATTTGCTTGCTACTAGTAACATTTTTAGAACAAAATGATTTAGGGACTGAGGCCCATTGAAAGCCTACATGATTTGCTCAGACTCACAGATGAGAGGTGGTTTGTCTTCTACAAATGTGTCAGAAAAAAAGTATGGTACCCAAGGAGGTTAGATGCCCAAATCCCAGAGATGTCAACTGACAGTTAATGCCTCTAGGTACCTGCTTAATTCTCCAGATGGCACAACCTGATCCTTCCAGTCCACAAGCAATGCTGACCCTCTCTGCCTGGGGTTTTGCCTGCCCCAGACTCTTGCAGGCAGACTTGTGTGCCTGTGCTTGCAGCTAGCTACATGAAAGCCAGCTCTAGAGTAAAACCTGAGAGGTCTCATGCTCCATGAGCCCAGGGTATGGCCGTTTGCCTGTGCGTGCCTCACTCCAGCCATGATGGATATCCCCCCGAAAGGATCAACATATCCCAAATAGCCAAAGGCACCGGGGCAATTTTATCCAAGTCTAGTACTTCTTTCATATCCCCAAGTTCTTAAAGGAGTTAGAGCCTGTCCCAGCCATCACTTATTCAATGATCTCAAAACCAGCATGGGTTGATATTTTCTGATAATGAAAGCTTTAGGATTTCCTCTTCATATGGACACTCGTGTCAGCACTCCCAATGGTTGCCACAATGATCATGCTCCCCAGAAACAGGGCACTCCTTCACAAAGCAAAGCTTACTTGTGTCTCTGCATGTTAGGCTGTGTGTGAGTAATCCCCGTATTTCACCTGCTGAACTGAAAACACAGTAAGTTTATACTGCAGAAGGTAGCTCAGGGGTCCTAGACACTGAATCAATGTTATGCATGAAAATTAGCCTAACTTAAAATTATAGCAAGGTGTCTTTTCAAAAGTGATTAATAAAGAAGCTGCTTGTTTTTTTACCGACAAAAATATGTGTTGCACCTCCATTTCTGCTCTCTTATAATTTTCCTGTTCCTTCTATTTTTAAACTTTTTATTTCTTCTCCTCTCTCTTACGTAATTCATTGCACAGGTGAATTATTGCATGCAACTGCCTTGTGATAACACCAAATGGCAGAATGCATTTTTATTGCCCTTGCTACAAATTAATACATTTCAAGTAAGCACATTTCACTTCAAACTTGCAAAGATTTCAGCTCTAGACTTCGGAATATATGGATTATCCTTTGCTGTTTCCCTTGGTGAATATATATCATTGCTAACCATTACTGTGTCTGCAGCCAAGGGCAATATAAAAATGCTATTATCTTAAGCAAAGTAGGGAAAAAAGAGGCATTCAAACAAGTATGAGATTGGGTAGATTGCCTATGACTGTGTACTGAGTAGCACCTTACTTGTGAGCAGATTATTCATTACAGTAAAATAGCTCAGGTGCTAGAGCACACGATGCACAGATGGCAGTACCAAGCCCCAAAGACACCCATTGCTGCTATAGGACCTATATACTCCAAGACTCGGTAATAATTAATAGATTGACCATTTCCTTGAGATGTTTTCATCTTTCTATTTATGTTTTGAAAGTGGTTTGCAGTATTAGATGTTTTCGCTTGAAAAGTCACATTAACAAAACATGCATGTTTAAAATATCTCCATGTTATTGGAAAATCTGTCCTACTGGACCTTTATAATTGGGCTGAAGATCGAAGAGCTTCTTAAAACTGTCTTCAAGGAATACAATATTCTGATTTATGCTGATGTTTTCCAGAGTGCAAAGACCAAGGAAAATTATGCCCTGCACTCAGCAGTCTCTTGATTTGCAAAGTATCAGTTTTCATAGTTGATTACAATTTTATGACATTCTTTATCCTCAGCATCTCTTTTTCCTCTTGAAAGTGATAAATTGCTTTTCCTCCCTGCAGTTAGTGTACACTGTACACGTTTCCCAAGCAATATCCAGACGTAGGAGAGAATGTAATTTTCCTACTGTTCTTGGCTTCTCCTGATCAAACACAGTGGCACACAAGATGAATTTTTCATTCTTAAAATTTTATGCTGTCTTTCAGCACATTCTTTTCTGGAAAGCCTCTAAGGGTCAGCTGTATAAATACACTGACTTAAACTTTACCAAACCTACTACATCAAATGTCATATGTAGGCTGCATTTCACATATATACTTGATGCATCTTGCCCAGAAGGTATGAGCCAGCAGGTTGGGGCATTCATCTGGTGGCCTTCACATTTTCTGACTAACAGAATTTTTACCTCTGCTTGTCAAAGTGATCATCTGGATTTGCCTGTGTTATTTGTGATATCCTGAACCAGATGATACAAAGGAAGCACTGCTTGGCATTCAGCAGTTGAGCAAAACAAACCTCTTTTTCCCCTTCAGAAAGGCTGCTTTGGAGAGGATCATTAGGCAAGTCTAGACCATGCAATGCCTGATGCTGAGGAAGACCACATGGAGCTGCTTTTAGCATTGCACTGTAGCCTGGTTAAACAGCCCAAGCAGAATGCTGCATGCACTTGGCACAGGCACAATCAGCAAGCACCAGTAAAGACACTGCCTGCCTGCTCCGGGCAAGCGTTTATTCATCTTCCAGCAGGATTTACCTGTAATAAAGTGAATTTACTTTCGTTGGGCAAGAAAATGAACAAACATGATGATATATGTGGATGAAAGCAAGTCTTTGTATGAGTAAACTTTCAATAAATTTGATTAGTCTGTAATAAAGTCAACTACAGCTCTGAATCTCAGAAACCTAATTTTTGTTAAAATTGGGCTCTAAGCCTTCTATTTCATGTCCTAATTTATATGTCCTAATTTCCTATATCACCTAATCAATGAACTGTTACAAGCCAGTGTTATGTTCTAAAAAGAGACGAAGAAAGCAAGATAAAGAGAATATAGTATGTTGGATAAAAAACATATGAAGAGGATGCATATAACTAGAACCAGATTCTTTTGAGGAGAAAAAGGCAATAAAAGGAAAATGTTTTGTAAGCTGGACTCACGAGCTGCAGCGTGAACAGTGAACTAGAGCCCAGGTGACAGAAAAAGAACACTAGAAGAGTTACTGTGGCTTTGAAAACACTGAACTGAAACACAGTGTAAAAGTTTGGACCTGCCTGCACAGAGACAGTGAGCTTTGGACAGGCGGGGGAGAAATTCTTTTACTGCCAATTGATTCATCTTTCTCTACTCTTTCATGATGGAGAAATTTGGAATTTTCTCATTAAAAAGAAAAATAAAAGTAATTTCTGATAGTTTTTCATAGAATAAAAAACTCTCTTGTGTTTTTGATGTTAAAAGCATATCAGTCTCTCCCTGGAGGTGACAGGTGAACAGATACACTTGAGTTCTGGCTGACTTGGTTCTGTCACATTCTCTTACCATTTCAGTCCAATACAGAAAAGCAAAAAAACCCTCTCGTGTTGAAGATGGAATTTTTAGTTTGATAGGGACAGACAGAGACAATCCCAGTGCTGAACAGAGCCCATCAACTATACTTAGATTCTTGGCACCGTCAGTCAGTTCAGTTCAGCTCAGTTTCTTCCCTCTATTCCTGTCAAGAGAAATTCCTCCATTTGTCCTTTAAGTTACTAAAAACCAAGATAGATATCCTCAGCAGGACTCTGCCTTGGGAACCCTACCATTGCCCTGTAATTGGTGCTGTTGCCCCAACATCAGTTGCTGGAGGAAGTTATGACATGGGCAGAAAAGGAGAGAATTTAGTGATGTGGGCAGCCAGCCAGCCACATCAAGAAATGAAAAAGCCTGACTTTTCAAAATCTAATAGCTCACATGGGAGTATCAATGCTGTAAGACAAAGATTTCTAGTCCCTGCAGTTCCTTCTAGCCTGGGCTGATAACAAAATGCATGGCATTTTTACTTTTTTGGCAGTATTTAGTGACTATATAGCAACATTAAAAAGCCACCATGGATAGAGTGTTTTTTTTTTTTTCTGTAACAGTGTTCTTCTATTAGTAAGAAAAATCATACGCAGCTGTGGTGTGAAACTTCTATTTAAAAAGAAAATGGGATCTTTCAACAACAAGTTAAACCTAAGTGACAGGCATGAGTACAAAAACGAATCAATCCCTCCCCATGTTCCATTTTGCTCTCCTCTCATTCTGGTTTTAGTTTCAAAGCCTTTGGGCTTTACATTCTCAGTGATGATAAAGTCTACATTGTTGTCTGCCAACTAAACTCCATTCAGGCCTCATAATATATCACATAATATACACGGGATTAAGTTGTTAGCTTGCTTTTCTTTCAACTGCCATTCATCAAACAAATAGCACTTTGAGGAAAGGAAACCTATTTTCCCAGCTGCAGCATGCACAATCTAGTTATCCACATTGCTGAGACTCCACAGTTCTCTGTCTCAAAAGATGACAAAATATTATGTAGAAACATTAAGTCAGTTTTCAGACAAATCAACCGGATGCTTCGTGGTCTCCTCAAGGTAATTGCTGTGGGTGGTGAGCACTTACATGCATCCAGAAGACCTGAGCTGCAGTCAAACCTAAACCCCACATCCATGATGGCACTTCTTAAAGTACCTACATATCCCTTTTTTTTTACTGTTTCTCTTCGTGTCAGCCTTTCTCTATAAACTATCTACTCTTAACAGTTCAAAGCTCTCCTTTGAAGGAGTCTGTGGACACCTAGAGAAAGAATTAAATATCCATTTTCACAGAATCATAGAATGGTAGGGTTGGAAGGGACCTTCAGAGATCATCTAGTCCAACCCCCCTGCCAAAGCAGGTCAACCTAGATCAGGTCACACAGGAACATGTTTTGGAGGGTCTTGAAGACCTCCAAGGAAGGAGACTCCACACCCTCCTTGGGCAGCCTGTGCCNGTCCCCCGATCATCTTGGTGGCCCTGAGCTGGACTCTCTCCAGAAGTTCTCTGTCCCTCTTGAGCTGAGGAGCCCAGAACTGGAAACAGGACTCCAGATGAGGCCTCACCAGGGCAGAGTAGCGGGGGAGCAGAACCTCCCTTGACCTGCTGGCCACACTTGTCTTGATGCATCCCAGGATGCCATTGGCCTTCTTGGCCACAGGGGCACATATTTAGTTTATTATCAATCAAATTTCTGTAATAAAGTCATTGAATTTTCCCATACTTTCATAGCAGAGTATGTAAAAATCTACCCATAGTGAGAAACAGTTTACCTTATTTCCTATTCTGGACATACTGTTGGTCATATTGGCACATGGAAATATGGGTTTAAAGTTGGACAGTGATTTTGCTGTTGGGGAGATGGATACTCTATGGGCTAGTCCCTTGATGAAACACTGGTTTAAGCTAACATAATTTTAAGCTACATCCAACTGACTGAGTTTGAGGTCAGAAGAAAGATTACAAATGCCTGAATATAAGTGCAAATGTGGTCCAAGGGATGGAGGTGAACAAGAATGCTGGAATACAGCCCAGGTGATTCTCTCACCTGTAAAATGGTTTGCCTTGATTTTGCAACCCAGTGGGCCATATCATAAGCCAATGTAAATAGTCTTCAGCCAACCAAGCTGACTACAACTAGGTAATGATCTGATATATAGCAGGGAGTTAGCTAGTTTTGGGAACACTGTGTTGCGTCTATTTAAATATCCTGGGCTATTTCATGCAACAAAAATTATTTTCTGGAAGAAGAAATTATTGAAGCAACACTTCTGTTCAAAAAAGTAGTCATTAGTCTAAGAGATGCTTTGAAACATTGCTCTTAACTCTATGGAAATGTCATCAGCAGCTCATCTTACAGTTAGGATACCTGCTGATGTCAAGGTAATCATACAATCCCTTTCCTTGGTATCTTTCCTTTGACGGCCTGTGCAATAGCACGAGTGAGCAAACCCTGAGTTGCATTGTGGCTTTTCATGTTTCTCTGCGAATGAGATTAACACACAACTTAGTTTATGGGAACATTTTCATGGATTGTCATATATGCTATTTACTAACCATTCACCTGAAGGATGTGGGTCTGATACAGCTCTTCGTAGCCGTAGGCATGACAGGTGTAATTGCCCATGTGAATAGTTGTTACCTTGGTGATGTAGAGGGAATCATCTTCTCCAAAATCCTGTATGAAACAGAAGACAGGAAAGGTATCTTACCATTTAGTAAAAATATTTTAAACACCACATGAAGGGAGGCTACCTGTTCAGTGGATTTGATGGCACTGCAGGCTGGGAACACAGCTTCAATTTTGAAGAGTGTGTTTTAAAGTTCATAAATCAACATGCAGGGAGAAAATGAGTGGCAATTTAAGACTAAGGCAAAGTAACTCACCTGAGAAGATGAACTTTTGTGCTGGCTGCTAACAAGGTGCTTTTTGCACATGAAAAAAAAAAAAAGATGGCAATCTCCAGCTGTTTAATTTATGGGGGAACTTAATATCTACCCGTTAACCTCAGATGCATAAAATGCTAACTTCCGGATGGGTTAAGGTTTCTCTTATCTATGTGGGTTCCTAGAAAATGCACTGTAACCTTGACACTTGACAAGAAAGAACTGAAACTGTTTGTCACTTATCTCAGACAATATCTTAGGCAAGAGATTAGGAGGAAGACAAAAAGCATTTTCTCAAAGAAACATGTTTTGATCTGTAACTGCTTGACAAATGTCTTCATCCCCTTCTTCTTCCTAGATCTGCTTTTGCATTACTTCAATTTTTTTATTATAGATGAGAAGAATATGAGTTAGTAGAGAAGTTTTAGCACTTGAATGTTGCAGAAGTGCTCTGCTCTGGAATTTATTTCACATTATGGTTAACGGTGCTGATGGGTATACAATGAAGCTTCTCCATCAGTGTTTAGTGTTCACATTTCTGAAGCTCCAGAATGTTTGTGCTTCTATGCAAACTCAGAAGGATACATTTAAGAAACAGTTAATGAGCTTAAAGAACAATTTTTCCTTTATTAGCTCCTTGTGTGATGCATGCTAAACTAAACTCTTTGCAGAATTTCACTGCAATAGTATGGTAAAATTCAGCTTAGATTCATGGTGTCACAAACCCAGTGCAATAGGGTGAGTGCTGAAAAGAGGTTTTGCTCATGAAAACCGTAGGACTGTTTTTAAAATTTCCATTATGTGAGTGGAAAGCCAACCTGCAGCCAAGGGATGTACAGGAAAGCCCCTATACCAAGCCGTGCTGTCACCCTGGTCCAGCGTAGCTACCAGAAGTAAAATGGAAGTGAGGTCAGGAGGTGAAAAGTCACAGCCAAGGTCTTCCAGCAGGACTTGATTGAACCTACCAGGGTGGGTGGCATCAAAGAGCAACACTGTTTTGCTTTGCTGTCTGGGAGTTCAGAACTTGGGTCCTAATTTGTTTGTTATGGAGAGGGGAATCCATGTGCAGAGTTGCTGATGCCGCTCCCTTTCCCTGCTGCACCATAACAGGTCCAATGCTACAAGGAATTATCCTCATACGTGCTGCAGCTGACAATCTTGCTGCCAACTCCTCAGAAATTAAGAGCAAGAGTTGTTTGATCATTGGGTGGACTGTTTTCTAAACCAAAACTATTTGCATCTCCTTCTATCTCACATTTCCTGCCTCTTCAGGGTGCATCTGCTTTACAGCTTGAAGTGTTCCTAATACAGCTGTGACACTTCCAGCATGTTTTGAGGGAAGCTGTGATTCCCTGCCTGAGAACAAGGCAGACTTGCAATGCCTGCCAGTACCCTTAAAGAAAAGTACAAAGTAGCCCATCTCTTGCAGTATATGATTGATCCAGCACTATTTTGTTGGTTCTTGAACCTTCTCCAATAACTTCTGTCTGGCAGCAGAAAAATGTTTGCATGCCCATCTCTCAGTGGCAGGCCAGCACTGGCAGAGGGGGAGAGAAGTTTGAGAACTTGCCTAGTTTTCAGACATGTTACAAGGCACCTTGAGAGTGAGCACCGATAAATACAGAGTTTACAGGGAGAGCCACAACCTTTCCCGAAGTGCAGGCTTGATATGAGAGGGCACAGATATAATCACCTCCGTTCTGCAATCTGCTGCCCTAATGCACGTGCTTTCTGCACATGCAAAGGTGTGAACAATTACAAAGAATAAGATCAAATCCTTAGGTGATGTGGAATTCATGATCTTTAATCAAAAGCATCTCAGTCATTGCCGCCACCTTGGATGTTTGGCAGATTTGGCATCTATGATATGTGATAGCTGGTTAAGTGACCCAATACATTATTAAAAATATCTACTAAAAAATCCATTTCAAGTATTTGTCTGTTTTCTGTTCAGCTACATCTTTCCTATTGGAAACCAAAGGTACATGAGTAACTGCAAATACAAAAGATCAGCCCTGTTCAAATGATATTTGCATGAGACAGAGAAAATGCTTCTGGTGGAGGGGACTTAGTAACAGTTTTTGAAGTTAACCCCAAAGCAACTCAATTGAGCTTACATCAATAAAAGCAGGATGGCTACTTCTACAGGATGATTTATAAGGAGTTGTGAAAAAACATTTTTCCTGTTTTAAGTATGTTACTCCCTTTAAGATATCTCAGAAAAATATTACAAATGCTTGGTTTGTGCTCTGTAATTGTCTTTTTATGAATGACCTATATTTTTTTTTTAATGCATACAAATGTATTAATATAAGTAAAGACCCTTTGTAAAAACAAACTTGACGTGTGATCATGGTATTATTTTCTTCCTCTCCAATTGCATTTTTTTAAAAAAGAGAAGCTTACACTGGTAGAAGCATGGTTTATGACTTTTAAAAACTATTTTCTGACTTCTGGCACTTAAAGAGGGTTATCAAAGATGATTTATCATTTATGTTAGGCATAGAAAAGAATCTGCCCTGTATTAGAACTTGCACACACAAACAGCAAACTCACATGAGACAACAACATTGTTAAGAATGACCAGAATCAGATGTGGGAAGGAAAAAGTGATTAAGAAATTTAGGTTCAATACTGAACCTTTTGTTGCTACAAAAAGAATACTGAATTATCCAACAAATTAATGACTCTTTCGGTGTGTTTATTGCAGCTCGCAGTTTCTCCTCGTGTTTCCCTGTGGATATAATTAGCGCATTAGGATGGCAGAGTTACATTTTTTTATATATGCATGTATTCTTAAGAACAAGCACTTTCTATAAAGGTATATTTGGAAGTGCTGTACAAACCCAAGCCCTAGAGCCTTAGGTAATGACGAATCTGATTCCTTAATAGCCTCTAACTCTACATCTGACACTCATCCCAGTCAGGAGCCTTGCAGTGCAGTGGAAAGCCGTCCCAGGCAGGCAGTGGGCAGCCCTGGTATCTGGGCTATTCCTCACCCTCCCCTGTACTGCACTGCCTTTGGGAGCTTTTGTTAACTGCTCCAGTGAACCTCTTACCACTGTACTAACCAGGGGGCAAGTTAACGCTGACAGTGTGCGTAGCTGATGTTCTGGTTTGCTGGGAAACCAGACCTCAACGAATTCTAACATTGCAGCACTATACACAACATTATCAAGCTGAGCAGAAATTGCAGGTCAACAAGGACTTCTTGTCTCTCAAAAACATGAATCAGACAAGTGGGAGCTCTTTGAACAAAAGTTCTCAGAAATTGTTTAGCTCAAAACATTTTCAGAGATTCAGGCTCTGAGCTCCAACCCTCCATCCAAATACACACACATAAGCTTGCTGGGAGAATTGGCAGCAGAGAGGATGGGGTGAGCAGAGGGAACAGGAAGAATTCACACTGGAAAACCACAGAGGATGTATTTCACATGCTTTGGCATTTGTCAGATGTCTTTTGCTTGCAAAGCTAGGTTTCCAAGTCACTATGAGCCTGAAAGCAGCCAGAGGGAACCATAAACATCTATAAAACTGACCTAATGTAATTCTTCTCTCCCTAAAACTATCCCAACTTTACAGTACAGTATTTTAGAGCTGCCCAGGAGCCTTGGTGAGGGCTGCACACCCCCCCAGGAGGTGGGAGTGCTTGACTGCTACTCCCTACAATGTTCACATGTGAATCGAAAAGACATTTTTATGTATCATCCCATGAAAAAGGATAGGAAACCAGGAGAAAGGCAAAAAAGTAACTTCTGAGAAGTGATTTTCCTCATTTATCACTGAAGGTGAATTTTCTTGTAGAAACGTAGAAACAGAAGTGATGAAAATAAGAGGCAGAAACCATTCTAACCCCACAAACTGATGAGCCTTTCATCAAAGTGGCCAGATAAGGACAAGATGTTCATCACCACTATTTCACGAATTTCATTATAAAATAACATTACACATTCTGTAAAAAACTCTAATTCAGCAAACTATGTTTATAATTGCTCATAATTGATACGGTCAACTAACAGCAGATAACAAACTGACTTCTCCAGCAGTTTGTCTCATGTTTTCTCTCCCTTTTTTGAATCAAAATTCTCTGCCCTTCATGAGCTTCTTTTATGTTTTGCGGTTACCCTTCACATTAAGGAATGATTAAGTGACTTCAGAATATGTTTTGGATTTTCAAGGTTTAAAAAAGTGCACCACCTTGGAAGTTAAACTGAAAACAGGTCACTAATCTAAAAAAAAAGTAAAAAAAACAGGTGATGCTGCACAGAATCAATTCCAAAAAATAACAAAGCAGATCCTAGAAAATGGATATGTACTTTTTTTTTTTGGTATTGTATTTCCTTTGCATCACTACTGATTACTCAAGGCATCGGTCTCTCCAAACAGAAGATTTTTCATATTTATTTATCCCATTCCTTCTTTCTAATGCATTCCCTGGTCGTGCAATCTGCTGTGGCTTGAAGAAACTGTGCTTAGAAATGTGTAAAACATTGCATATTGCTTGTAAATCTCACTCACATTCTGTCTCAAGTGAAATCCAATATGTGAGTGTAATGCAGCAAATCTCCTGCTCTGACACCCAGGAACGCAGCTGGTGCAGAGGGAGCCCACGTTAACCCGAAGCCATGCGGGGCACCGGCTGCCTGCCTCTTTTGCCTATTTCAGATGCTTTCTCACATGTCTTGGGGTTGTTTCAACACAGAATGGAAATGTATTCAGAGCCCTTTAAATTGTGGCAAAGCTTCTTGTTTTCCAGGAAGTTTGAAAAGGAATTAGCTCTGCGGAGAGAGACCTGGGAGTTTGGATGGGCAGTAAATTAAACATGAGCCAGCAATGTGCCCTCGTGGCCAAGAAGGCCAATGTCACCGTGGGATGCATCAAGAAAAGTGTGGTCAGCAGGTCAAGGGAGGTTCTGCTCCTCCTCTATCCTGCCCTAGTGAGGCCTCATCTGGAGTCCTGTTTCCAGTTCTGGGCTCCTCAGCTCAAGAGGGACAGAGAACTTCTGGAGAGAGTCCAGCTCAGGGCCACCAAGATGATCAGGGGACTGGAGCATCTCTCCTATGAGGAAAGGCTACGAGACCTGGGGCTGTTCAGCCTAGAGAAGACTAAGGGGGGATCTCGTTTACACTTACAAGTATTTAAGAGGTCTATGTCAAGAGGATGGGGCAGCACTTTTTTCTGTTGTGTTCTGTAACAGTAGTAATGGGTATAAATTGGAACACGAAAAGTACTACTTGAACATAAGCAAAAACTACTTTACTGTAAGGGTGAGGGAGCCCTGGCATGTGCTGTCCAGTGAGATTCTGGAGTCTCCTTCTCTGAAGGTTTTCAAAACCCTCCTGGATGTGTTCCTGTGTTACCTGATCTAGGTGGACCTGCTTTAGCAGAGAGGTTGGACTAGATGATCTCTAGAGTTCCCTTCCAAACCCTATCATTCTGTGGTCCTAAGATTCTATGAATTAGAGTAGATTCAGGTTTGTTATTTTTTGGAATAACTTTAAGTTACTTGAGAAAAAAATAAACCAAACCTTTCCTTCTAGCTATAAACAGTAAGAATGAACAGAAAAACAAGTGTCAGTGACAAAAAACCACATAACCTCCCCTTCTCTCCAACTATACAAACGCTGGCACATACTCTGCTGCAATGTAGCACTATGGGGTATATGCACCCCACAGAGCAGCCATTGCTCAGTCCATGTGATTTTACATCTACACTGTGATATTAAACCACTCCCATCAGGTGCTGAATGCTCCTAATATACATTGGGGGTGAGTCCCAAAGACAGTTGATACCTCTTGACCATGTTAACTTAGAAATGTCCATAGCAGAAATAATTACAGAGGAAATGGAGCTGCCTGAGTGGTTTCTTCTCTAAGGAAAATCTCACCAGTTGCTGGAATTTCTTTCTAAATAATAATAGTTCACTTCACTTTTAGACCTCAAACCCAGGGAAGCTGGGAATCTTCCCCATGTGTTTTCAGTGCTAATGACAAAACCAGCCCTGGCAGTGGGGCCAGTTGGTGCCATTGGTTTTGCACTAGACAAGTAAAAACACTGTCATGATTTCATAGTACCAGCACAGCAATGAAAATGTATTAACTAGTTCACATTAAAAAAGCTTGCCTGATCCTCAGAGTCCCAGAAATCTCTTTCTGGTAATGTTTACAGGATTTTAAAACAAAATGTACCCAAGCGTTTAATGAGATTATTATTATGCAAAATCTATAACAATGGCTATCACTTTGAAAATGATTTCTCCTCACTAATCAAATGTCTCTGATATTTTTTACAATAGATTCATGAGTGATTCATATAAAAATAATAAAAACTAAATTAGTCATGGGCTCTTAAATCACTTTCTTTGGTGCTTTTTAGAATTCATTTCCAGAGACAAGCTGAGAACTTATGCTTCATTAATATTATTTGTTCTTGGTTTTACACATGCTATCACTTCAGTAATTCATATGGAGGAAAATTCAGCCTTAAGCAAATGCCAGAAAACTATTGCAAACACAGCTTGATGGGGTATTAATTTATCTTTTCTTCTTTTTCTGCTCAAAGAATTTAGCACAACATAAGACTTTGCTGCTGTGGCAAAAGAGCTTTTGGGTTGAACATACAGAAACGAACTTTTTTGATAGTTATGCAAGTACAATACAGATAAAAACGAACTAATTTTATACTCTGAGAAACCCCGAGACAATACAATGAGGAAAATCCATGGTGGGCCTTCCCAATGGAGATGTTGAAAAGGAGGAATTAGCATACTAGGGATTTAATGAAATGTTTTTGTAAATTTGATCTACTAGACATTCCAGAGAAATGCAAAGACCATGGATGAACAGGGAAGTATCAATCTTTGGAAGAAATTATATTAATCAGCTCCAACTTTCTCCTTACAGTCCAGAGTTAGATAACTGGGATTCATGGATTTTGATCTGTAATTCAATTATCAGTTGCAACAGTTAGAGCAAGCATGTCAGAATACAACTGATTTCAGAGTCCTAAGTCATCTCATTCTCATTTTTTTTCTAATGCATTTTTTAAGCATGTCAGTCTGGTTACCTTAATACTTCACAGCAGATAGATGCACTTCTTTCCTCATGCCCATTTTTAGAAGATTCATAGTTCTGCTTTTCTGCTATAACACCCAGATCTAGTACATGCAATTAATCTATACGAAAGGGTTATCTAATATCTCAGGTTTCTCAAAGATTTATCAAGTTATGTGCCCTATATGCCTCTCAAAAATGCAAGCAAAACAAAAAACACCTCAGAGTAACATCTTCCTCTACAAAACCAGTCTGTTAATAAAGGCTTTATATTCCACCAACTATTTAGGACCAGGTGCAGAACTCTATTGTCTCCATGAAGGTACTTCTGTATTTACAATAATCACCAAAATAATTTGTCTGTGACCCTATAATGAGCTATTCCAGTGAGGGCAGAAGCAGATACAAGTCCTGTGATCTTCAGCATAGCAAAGTGAGAGACTGTATATCCTGAAAATCCTGTATTAATTTTCCAGCTAACATCTGTTTTAGAACCTACAGGGACATAAGATACTACAACCACTATGCAATTTCTTAAACTTTGATTTGAAAGAGAAAAAACTTGGCTCTAAACATGCAACTGCCTGTAATTTACTCCCAGCACTGTATAACTGCAGCATCTGGGATGATACAAAGTTTGATCATTTTAACAGCTCAAATTCTATTAGCAGGGTATTATGTGGGGTTATTCACACATGATCTTTTTATTATTTAACAGTGAAACTACATTAAAAACATCAACAGGAATATATTGCCTTCATAAAATCTGTTTTAATGAGAAATCTAATCCAAGAGACTTGCACTTTAAAGGTTGGCCATTTGCTTTGGGTTTCAAATATGGACATCTACAAGAATATATATGAAATGTGTACCAAGGCAGGTAGGCACAGATCTTTCAAGAGACTGACCTTCCCAGGTGCACAGGTAGATGTGGAATATGAGCAATCAATGATTCAGAAAGTGGTCTGTGCCCCCTGCCTGCCCCTACTGATTCACTTCTGTTTACTTGTACACACTGTGCATTATGGACCTGGCAGAGGTTTGGTAAGCAAAGATGCAGGCAGGCTTGGTTTCAGCTGGACTAAGGCCCACAGATTTGTATGGGGAGGAGGAGAACCTGTTTGGAGAACAGAATCACTCCTTTTACTCCAAGCAGAACTTAACACCTGCAAACTCAGCTTACGAGTCTCAGTTGCCTCAGGGTCCTGCGTGATGACAGGAACCCCAGCAGCAAAATCCAGACTTTCTTCACATGAACTTATTGAAGACAAGAACAGCTGAAGGTGAGAGCGGAGGTCTCTCCAACTGAATTTCCTTCCCCTCACAGGAAGCAATGGCAGAGATGCTACGTGAACTGGAAAAGCCTTAGCAGGATGTACTGCTGTGCTCCCATCAGCTGCTGCTCAGTCACAGAATCACTGAATCATTGAGGCAGGAAAAGTTCACTGAGCCCAACAATTACCCCAGCACTGCCACAGCCATCACTAAGTCATGTCCCTCAGATCCACAGCTACATAGCTTTGGAATCCCTCTAGGGATAGGGACTCTACCACGGTCCTGGGCAGCCTATGTCAAACAGCTTCTCCCTGAAACAGTCTCATCACAGACTGTGCGACATCCTGATGTTATCATACAATGCATGACATTAGAGAAGAACATTCAAGACTTCTTTGAGAATTTGGCACAGGGACATCTTACTGGCCATTTCTTGGTGTACCTGCTGCAAGGTAAGCTGACTGATATGTACAATGACAATGACATGATGATAATAGCAAGCAAATGATATGCTGCATTTTGTTAATGACTGGCAGTATGTTTTTTAAGGGCAATTATGTATTTTTCAGCAAATAATGAGAAAGACAAGCCATAAAATAGTTGCAAAGCACTCACAGGCATGTCCCTGCCCTCAATTCGCTGGTGCACTTTGCATCATGTGCGAATTGACTCTGGAGTCTTGTGCTTGCTCCTGTATGGGAATTTTTGGGAGAGCAAGGACATGCAACTTGGCATCAGCAGAAATATATTTCAACAATTTCATCCTGTATTTCAACAATCTGTTATGAAAAGCTTATTTTTCAAATAATGATCTAATGCATATTTGAGGTACAGCGTATAGATTAGTAAGAAAGGAGTAATGCAAAACACACCTGAATTCATGTTAGAGCCACCTGCATTACACTTAGTAATTCAGCAAATTCCTGTCTACTTGTGTTCTTTAACATTTGTTTTCTTATGCTAATGTTCTCTGTTACTTGTGCATGCTTACACCATGCTTTTGAAGGAATTACTTCTGTTTATAAATACTGTTTATAAATTTACATATGTTTCTCTGGAGATAACATCAAATCATGTGAAACAATACCCTACAAATATTGTATAAATACATTTGACTCCATGAGGAGTTTATTATATTTTCAAATTGAGGAATGCTTTCATAATCATATATTTGGGAAAGCATAGTGCTTGTTCCTAGGGGGCAAAAGTATATTATTTTGAAAGATGACACATTTTAACCACTTCACTATTTGTAGTCAGAAATCAATTTGTAGCTGTCACAATCTCATCCATTTCAGTTATTTTCTGCATGAGAGAAGTTGATGTGACTTTTTAAAAAGATGGCTGCAAAGGGACTTCTAATGGATGAATAATATGGATGGGTAATTCATGGATAAATAGTATTTTTATGTTAAAAGCAATCTTAAATGTTTGCAAGAAAAATCATTTAATTACATGTACCATTAAGATGACTCTTTTGCAATAGCTGTGTGACAACTGATTAACAGGGTTCTTCACAGACAGGACAAGACAAGTTATTAATATGTTGCTTATGAAAGCTTCTGATTAAGACAGCAATGAAAAATTATTAATATCTTGTTGCCAGTCAAGATATCACATAAAAATGATGTAAGTAATGCATTTAAACAACCAGGCTTTATAGCGATCTTCAACTTTTCCATTCTGTGCAAATTTAGGATTATCTAGGTTTTTGTTGACCGTCTTTATCACTTCTAGTATTAATCTGAAACACAGTCAGGCTTCTCCTAACACATTTGTCACAAATCTGGACAGAATAAAGCCACAAAAGACTTTTCAGCTATGCTTCTCTCATGCTGTGCTAACACCCAGTTGGAAGAATTCTGGTTTTTTTCAAGAGTTGGGCTTCTACTTTCATGTTATTTCCTGAATTAGCACTTAGAAGAAAAAGAGTTTAATTGAAATACAATATGAGGATTTTTCCAAGTGTGTGAATATCCTGTAGGTTTGTATGTGATTACCATTGTGCCAGGAGCAGGCACAAGTTAAAAAGGTACAATTAATCTCCTGTTGCACTTCCAATTAGCCAAATTGCTAACCTTATTGTGAAAAGCAGAAATGCAATCGAGTTTCTGCTTGAGGCACACTGAAAGAAAACTGAAGTAATTTAATTAACTGACTTCAAGTATATTAAGAAGCACACTGCCTTTAGTTTCCTTCTGTCAATGCCTTTAAATAGATTGCTGTTTAATGTGAGTTTCTGTACCCATGAAAGACTGAAGCTCTGAGCTGTCTGCTGCCACCCACCCCGGCCCATGCTGTTGAGTGTGCATGGCTGCATGTATTTCCACATTGCAAACCTCAAAGTGAATGTTGATGCTTCTTCCATGCTACATGCAAGTATCAACCCCAAACACAAGTCTATTCATGCTGCAGATGAACATGGCTCATGTTCCATAGGTACAGGACTTTAAAAACTGGTGATTAATCTAAGTAAAATATAGGATTTACCAGACGAAGGACCATCTCTTCACTCCTGCTACAAACAAGTGCTTCAGAAGTGCATATGCCCCTCCTCAGGAGCCAGAGAGGGGACACACCAGAGGTCAAAAGTCCTACATATTGCCCTCAGTGGAAGAGGGAAAAGATGGCAATATCCACATTGTGTCACCTTAAGTAACCAGACCAGAATAGAGATAGCAGTGATATATACAGAACATAAAAAACCTTTACAGTTTAATTAAAAAAATGAAAAAGGTGTAGAGGTGTTTATTAGAGCTAAAAAAAAAAAAGTTGATGTGCTAGTAGCAGGTGTTATATGACAAGGTGACAGAGGTCATAAACTGACAAGTGAAACATTAAAATTGATGCACAAATCCTGTTTTTCTTCCTTGTAATAATCTCAGAGTGCTCCTTTGATATAGTTTCTCAGTGATATACTATTTCAAACAGATCAAAAAGTGAGGATTTTTTTTCTTTTGTATTGCGTGGTACTGTCCTAGGGGCTGTTAAATCATTCAGGAACCAGTCAGTTTATGTGCAAGGGCATAACCCTACCTCTTAACATTTAATAACCAATAAGAAACGGAATTACTTACAAGTAAACCAGAAATCCACTTGAGCCAGTACTAAATCAGGGAGGAACTGGCATTTCAGCCTGAAAACATACTCCTCAAAAATCTACTTAAAATAGTAGGAGTTGAAGCCTCAGCACCACATGCTATCTGTCCTTCAAAGATGTGTTTCTACTCCAATTACTAGACTGTCATTTTGTATCCAGTTCACAACTGGATCAACTTTAATCCTTTCAGACTAATGTGATCATAGCCAAAATTTCATTAAAGTACCATAAAACTCTGGAATTTTGACTACTTTTGGCTAAAAAACCCGCAAGACTTCTCTTGAGCCTCCAGGGTGTGTGGAAGTAACACTTCAGAAGAGCTGAATCTCACTTCTAATCCCAGCTCAACCCTGAGTCCAAAAAAACTGACCCTAAAAGCACAAGGTCTCAGAGCTAGTGAATATAACTACCAGAGGAAAAGGCTGTTTCTACACTCAGAGCACTCAAAGATGTTTAATTTGCTCACTACAGATTAAACTAAGCACATTGGCAGAATGTGTAATTTTTACTAAACTTAATCTGTGTCAAGGAATAGACGTGCTCTGAAGAATATTTGCACAAGGCAGTAATCTGCCAGGTCAACCACCTGCATGGCTCTGCCATGCTCCAACTACGGCTAGGAACGCTGACTTTGCGCATCACATCTTGGCAGGTTTCTGTGTATTTTTAGTACCAGTCACCCAAAGGTCATTATTCAAACCCTGGTGCAGATGGATGTCTATATGAAATCTCGTCAGGGCCACCAGCTTTGGGCTGGCTGTGCAATCCTGGATGTCCCTGTTACTGTTCCTGTCTAGTCCTGTGCCACTCTTGCAGTGGAGTGTTTGCTGGTTTCAGGTTGCATTTCAATGTCATGCTCCAAATGGTGACAAGGAATGCATTTTAAAAAGGTAATATTTGCTTTAATGAAAATAAAAGAATGTTTATATGGTTATAATTACTGAGTTTGTGCACAGAGTAACCAACTATACATAGTGCATGTGATTTTCCTGCTAAGGTAGAGTCAACAAATAATGGACAGAGTTGCAGTGCGTATTTCTGTCCCATGTGCTGTAATTTTCATATATTAATGCAGAATGGTAAAGCAAAGATTTTTCACATTTCAGCAATCCTAGATACATAATTTAGGGAGCTACAGTATTGACTGTAACAACTCTGAACTTAGTGGTTATCAAATTAACAAGAGCTGAACAAAAATATAAATCAACTCTTTCTGTAGTGTAATTAAAATAAAACCTGATTTATTGTCTACTTTAATGCAATTAGAAATGAAACACCATATTTTTTTTGTACACTATTTTCCACTCTCTCTGTAATTAAATGCTATTAAATAAATGGGTAAGTTTATACCATTATTCAGGTATTGTTTTTACTACAAACTATGACTCATGCATCAGACTAGCACTGTGAATTAAAAAAGATTCGTCTTCCTTTCAGTGAAGGTATTGCTACACCATGCTGAACAATCCCATATCTTAAACTGCTCATCAGAAAGAGCAGCTGAGGAATGAGAGACCAGAACTGGCTGAAAGGCAAGTGAAACAGGAGGAACAGAGATAAAAACATACTATTTGATTTAGATAGAAGAAAGATTTCATTGCTCACCATAAATGTATTGTTTCATGCTCTCAATGAACCTGTTTCTATGTACTAGGAAGGACATCCCTGAGGAGTTAATGGTCTTTAGAGCTGCTTTCCCCTGGTTTTTCAGGGCTGCTGCCCAAGGACCACAGATTTCACTGAACTGAATGAGCAGCAAGGAATGAAGTACCAGTGTTGTTGAAGTGCTGGGTAATTACAGTACTGAGTTTTAATTTCATAATAACATACTCCAAGTACGCCTGCACTCAGTTGCATACATGTTGTTTCAGTTTTATTCCCAAGACACATTTGCATAAAACCAGAAATTGTTCCCTTAAAACTATTACCTATTAAATTAAGTCATATTCCATGCCCTAACACGAAAACAAGATCAATTCAGGACTTACATTGATGTCCTCCAAATCGAGGAAGTTGAGGATGATGCCGTTGCGCTTCCAGATGATGGGAGGTCGCAGCGCCCCGTGGATGCTGCAAGTCAGAACGGTGCTCAAGCCAACTGTGATGGTGGTAATGCTGATCTTCTGGTCCTCTGGTAGACTCAGCTGAACCACTTCTGCAAGAATAAACAAAACAGGAATAATACCAAATACTACAAATGGAAAACATTTCCCTTCTCCCATCTCTGCCTTCATTCCAGGAACAACTTTGAGTGATTTTGGCGAGGAGGTGGATTATCGACACTATAACAAATCCCTAAATAATAAAGCTGAGTAACAGACATAGAAGTTGAATCTGCCACAACTAAACTTGCTGCATATTTTTTCTGGCACATCCTGCAGTAGTTGTGGCACTAGGGCACTAAGATGAGTCCTCTGACAAGCCTGGGTGCAATAATTAGGACTACAAAGCAGTAAGTAATAAGAAGACAAACAAAGGCTCTCCTGCCTGAGACTGTCTCAGTTTGTTTCTCTAGAAGACTCCCACCAAGATTCTTTGAAAAGGCAGGACAATGTCAAGTTCTTTACTTGAAGAAGTAGAATTTAGGTAAGACTATTGTCACTGAAATATAAATCAATTCAGTTTTTAATTGCCCAAATATAGTAAGTCATGAAGCATGAAAACTCCTTTACCAAATACACCTATATATGGCACCTGAGATACAGATGTTCTTGTAACCAAGGAATGAGAAGCTTTTTATAATTTATTTAAATTATAAAAATTCAGTTAATTTTACTTATTTGTACCACACAAATAAACACCTGACATAGCAGGTCTTACTGAAAACAACACCAATATCTCTCTGAAACCTCACCATGTCACATCATTTCCTTCTGGCTCTCAAGACGTGTCTGAATCTTTGCCATGTATGGCCACATAGACAGGTAAGACATTTGATACCACAATTACTGTGGCTGCTGGTTGCCGTTATCAGACATTTCAGTGGCAGTGAGCGAGCAACAGGACAATCAGGTCACATTGTTAAGGCTGCTGCATTCATAGTTTCATCATTAACGTGATGAATTTACTTACTATTATTCACAGCCTCTGCAATAGTATAGCCTTGAAACTTTATTACATATAAATGCTGAAAACTGAGCTTTAAAGGCAATGCCCCATTTAGATTAATGGGGAATGTTTACAGTGCTTTGGTGTTACAATGCTTCAGACAACTCAGAAACTTGGACCGGGAAATGAAACACCTTCTCGTGTCCCCAAGGCTTCTCCTTCCTCATGTCCACTTGCACTACTTGCAGTAAAACAAGAATCAAAGACACCCATGCTGCCTCACCCATGGCTATGTGCTTTGGGAAAAAACACTTCAAGCAGTAGTACCAGTATAAGATGACATATGGAGTCAGGTGCCTGCTTCTTATCTCTGTTATTATGACCCACACAAGATCTGTGTATCACTTACAGCATATCTATGTTGGTAAGACCTAAATGCTATGTGTACTTCTAGCCCTCTGAAGAAGCCTTGATGTTCAGCAAATCCAAACACTCAGTTTTGTCATGTCAGTTCACAGTTTAAGATGTGATTTTCCCTTAAAAGTTAACACCTTTAGTGGGAAAATTTTGCACTCATTTATGGGGCTTGGACTATGGAAATGCATGGATTAAAAATGAAAAACCCCAGTACTTACTTTTGCAAGAATCAATTTCCATCTCTTCACATATTCTCTAATTGAAAAAGTGCTTTAACATCTCTTGAGTAGTAAATCTGCTAAATCTGTTCACTAAAATATTCAGCCTATTTCTGTAGCCTTGGAAAGCCTGGAAGGACTCACTTTAGTGCACTGGTCTAGCAGCTGGTGGTGAACACTTAGTGTAAAACTTGTTTGTGCAGCAGTACCCAAACAGCTCTGCATCCTATCTCCTCCTACTTCTTCCACCTAAGTGAGAAATTAATTAAATGTATCACAAATTGTATTCACCACTGTAGATCTGACTTTGGGCTGGAAAAGATCAATACAGCACTGCATGTTCTTCCACTTAACAGCCCGGGTGCCAGTTGAGAAAGCGTACAGGCTGTTTCAAAGAAATGGTAACTCTAGTTTTGATATATGGTTGATCAAAACTACAAATGTTTGATCAACTGAATGTTGTTATTTGGATTGCAGTGGCTCCTATTGGTGTTACACAAGAAGAGGGCCTGACACAGACCATCAAGCAGTTTCTGCAGCTGAAACCTTGAAATCCAAAAAGGGAAAGCAGAGGAAGATTGGGAAGGAAAGGAGACCATTACCTACCCGAAGTCATTGAGCAGGTTAGTGGCAATGCCAGGAACAGAGGCTACAGCATTAAATCACACTGCTCCTCTCAGATATGTGCTGAAGATGATGAGAGACGTGACTGTTCACCACCATTGTGTGACAGTGGCCCATCGAGGCGGTGATATCCATCCCAACATCCTTATTCAGCTGCCTAAAGAATGTAAATGGCGCAGAAGGGCTAATAATGCAGTTTTTGTCTGCATAAAAGAGAGTTCCTTTTTTATGAATAAAATATTTAGAGTGCACTTGACAGCATAAAGAACTGATAATTACAATAATTTGTACCATGGAGTAGGGCTAATGAGGACATGTTTCCTTGAGGAGAAATGAAATAGAGGGTCATTCATTTACAAGAGAATTGTTTTTTTCATCGTATGGCTGTTTTCCTTAATTCCTTCTGCTGTTTCTCATACTGCCTTGAGTTCCCTGGCTCATGCTGGGATCCCATCACCTCCCTCTTCAGCAGCACTTCTTGAGTGTTCTGTTATAGTAGAATTCAAAGCTCCTTGCCCATCTTCCAAATGACAGCTAAAGAGGGTTTTACAGTTTAGAAGCACTCTAATGAAAAATACATTAACTTTTAATTAAGAAAATACCTTGCATAGCTGCCATTCTTGGATGAACCATGTCAGGCCAAAAGATGACTTTTTATGTTAAAGCGTGTAATTAGTACAGACCACTTTAACTAGATAAACACACTCCTTTGAGTATTTCTATGGAGAATGTTTGAGGGCATCTTATTACCGGTGCATTTGAGAGCATATTATTAACATCTAAAAGCCTTTCTACTAATACAGGATTATTTTGTGTGGCTTTACTCATTGCTTTATTGTTATCAATACAAAAGATTTCCTTATGTAATCAGGAATATTGGGAAGAAAAGAGATATTCCCTATGAGGCTTTTAAAAAACCTCAGAATCTTGTACTTAAGTTATAGAGCTCAGACACACTGATGCTAGTTGGATTATGTGTACAAATTATTCAAGCCACCATAATGATTTTGTGTAGAGCCTCTAGATTAAGTATTGAACACTGGTCACTTTATTTTTAAAAACCTTTAGGAGATAAAAGGATTTTTACCATGCATATAAAACTGAACAGAACAAACAGGTAATATCCAAAGTGCACTCACTTGCAGAACACAGAATGGAATGGAATTTGGTCCTAAAGCCAAGCAGTTTTATGTTTCATCTGGAAATTCTGCAGGATGATGGATGCAAAACAGCTTTCTATATTCAACACATTCAACCAGTATCAGTCCTATCTGGTCATACTTATCAAGTCATGTCAAACCTGGTACTCCTCTCTAGATTTCAGTTGAAGTAAATTCTCAGTCTATTACAGCTGCAAACAAAAAAAGGTTCCTGTCAACTACTCTGCTATCAGAGAGAGATGCTATCATCACAGAATGGGATGCTATCATTTTTGACTCAACTTTTAGTAGTTCAGGACAGTGGTAAAGCCTTTGTAATAATCACCTTTAAGAAGGAAAGGGTGTAAGTGTGTCTCTGTATCAGAGGTCCCGGAGCCATTGAATTCCAGAATGGCCAGGGTTGGAAGGGACCTCTAGAGATTACCCAGTCCAAACCCTGCTGAAGCAGGTTCCCCTTGATTAGGGTGCAAAGGAATGCATCAAGGTAGGTTTGGAAACATCCAGAGAGAGAGAGTCTCCACACTTTCTCTGGACAGCCTGTGCCAGGGCTCCCTCAGTCTTACAGTAGAGAGAGCATTCAAGTGGAACTTCTTGCATTCCAGCCTGTGCCAGTTACCCCTTGTCCTGTCACTGGGCACTACAGAAAAAAGACTGGCCCCGTCCTCTTGACACTGTAAATCCTCTTTGACCATGACAGCAGCTTGGCTTCTGAAAACTGTGGCTTCAGGAATTAGAGCAGTGTCCCCTTCAAATCTGTCTCCCCCACTCAGGAGGGTGAGAGATCATTCCCTGCATGCCAGCAGTCAGAGCCGAGAGGTTATGGCAGGTTGTTCTGTCGTGTCTATCACACCTTTTCTCTCTGCCATTAACATTCAGTAAGAGAGGCTGTGAAGCTCTGTGCACCTATAGTGACCCACATGTAGCCATTCTGATGTCCTTATGTTAAATCTCTTGCTATACCAGGTCCCATGGTGACATGTGAGAATGTGAAGCCCTACTAATTCATTTTCTTGTTAAAAATGTCAAGATATTGTTGAATCTTTTCCTTGGCCCCTCCTCTGCTCCAATTTTATTTCCTCAGGTGCTAAGCTAGAGTTGCACTGCACCTTTGCAAGTAGTGCATACTAATGAGTGCAGGTATTACTTGTTGTGCTGTTTTATCATGGAAATCTTTTTCTCTGCCGTCATTTGCAGCCCACCAAAGGCAATCATAATTTCACAATGAAGACATGTATAATTGAGGTCATTATAGGGAGCAACCTGGAATGAGCATCTATGGAGGAAAACTCATTGATTTAGCACTGCATGGAGATAATTTACATAGCAAATATCTGTTGTATGCCTGCCTTTGCTCATGCTACACTACATGCAGAAACAGATTTCACACTTTAAAAAAGTGCTTAGTGCTACTAATTAGATTTTTCCCCCCTTAAATCTGAAGAACATATACTTTTAATTCATTGTTGGCACCTTTAATCATTGTTATATTTTTCATGCACATCTTGCCTAGCTGAAACAGAATACAGAGCAACTATTGCTTAGATTCTGCTTGTGGGACAAGGCAATACTTTTTTAACCCTGCAACTTGCTCACAGTGGGGAGGTAATGAACCAAAATGTGGCCTTCTTTGAGGCAACGGAAGGGTGACTTTCAAAGATGGTCTCAAGCACAGATTCATGCCCCTAAATTAATGCTCTTCAGCAGAGACCTTTTGTTTGTGAACTGAAGCATGGGAAATACAGCTCTAAATACATCATGTATCTCTAGCAATGCTCGAAGTCAGGATTGATTTAATGGCATGAAAACTTGAGCCTACACTCGATTCTCCAAGTCTTGCAGCTGTGTTTATGCACTGCATTGGCATTAGTAAAATCTGTTTATTGCCTTGTGGCCCAATATTGCAGCACAAAGGTCAATGGGGATTTTAGCATTTGTTTCAATAAATGTATAAGAGTCTTCTCCAGCTGAATACATTCCCAAGTGAGGAGCTAAATGAATCAAGAAAATCAAAACAATTAATGGATCAGAAGAAAAAACAGGATATAACTGTGTAATTATTTTTTTTTCCCCAATCATTGTGATGAGACGTATTTGCTCTGCACAGAGAGGGGTAAGCAATTTTAGACCCTCTGAAATCCGAGATGACTGCAGCTAACTGATTTTAAAATCACTATGCTATATGTGAAATGTATTTATAAACATACAATTCAAAATGAAATTTGACCAGCCAAAGATTGAATTCAGTGATACTGATTGGAAGACCCTGGGATGAGATGTGGTCATCTGATTAGCCACTGCAGAGAGAGATTAAACGAAATGAAGGGCAGTTCACAATCGTCCAAATCTGTAAAACTATATATAATAGGCTTATAAATTACTAGCATTAACATGTGATTTAGTTTCTACCCTACTCTATAGATCAAATAAGTAAACTAATAAAATCCTCAGTACACAAATCATCTTGAGTTTGCAAGCCTTTGTAAACTTGTCACACTGGCTGGTTTTAGTACTATCTCCAGAAGAAATGTGGCCATGCTATCACATTTTGATGGTTATTAAGGTCCAACAAGCTAGTCTTACCTAGTCGTGTTCGCTATCTTTTCACCTGTCTGGAGTCAGGTGAAAGCACTATCCACGACTCAGCCCCAAAGAACACTCTATTTTCTGAACACCAACTTATAATTACAGGAAAACCAGTCATGCTACTCAATGTTTATGTTATTAATTAACAACATTAGAGATGTTAATGAACATGATTAAAGTTGTTCACAATTAATGAACCCAGAGATTTCCTACAGTTCCCGCATCAGTTTGGAGCAAGTGATTGGGAAGAGGCTTCTGGCTTTATCACCTGTGAAAAACACCAATCAAGAGCTGGCTCTGCCTCTGGCCACCTTTGGTGTCACCTGCCAACACCCAGCTGGCCTCAATGGGACATTCCATGAGTTTGGTTTCCCTCAAAACGAGGTTCCTCCAAGGTTTGTAAGCTTAATTAATGTGAATAATGAAATGATTTCTAAAGTTAAGTAGAAATGTTCGTATCTCAGCCTCATTTTGTAACTGCAGTAATTCAAGTTCTCAGTGTAATTTATAAATCCTCAGGACCTTGGGTGTGCTACTTCAGGAAGAGTTTTATTGTAAATTCTCTACTAAATTAGTAATGCTGTTTTCTAAGTCATAAAAAGGCATAATCATATTTCTAGCAGTATGAAAGAATTTAGTACCTTAAGCTCTCTTCTGTCATTAGTCTTGAAGGCCACAGGCTATGAGTCCCTGAGGTAGGTCCCAATCTTACACTGCAAGCTAAAGCCTGTCTTGTCATGGAATTCAGGATAAATGTGTGCAAATCACTGACAATATTAATTTCTAGCATGGTGCTAGAGAACAAGACCCAGTCCCTCATCCCTGTCAAGTTGAACAGCTCTTCTAGTCTGTGTGACCATGACTTGTAGATTAAATGCAAGAGAAAAGCAGCTATTAAAATTTTAAAAAATATTTAAATTTAATTTAAATTTAAAAATGCAATGTCTTTTTAATTTTCTTCAGCAACTGAGACATTGTGAGTACATAAATACTACCACTGCCGTTTCACAGAATGGTTTTGGTTGGAAGTGACCTTCAGAGACCATCTAGTCTATCCCCCTGCCATGGGCAAGGACTTCTTTTACTAGATCAGGTTGCTTATAGTAGTTGATTATTTAGATAATAAGAACAGGTAGAATAAAACAAAGCTTAACTGGAAGGGGGAAAAAGATCTCATGTCAGTGTTTGGCCCAGCTTCTAAGTAAGAAGGACTAGAGCTTCATCTGCAGACCAATCTGACTCTGCTCCTGTGAAGTATCTGCATATTACCCTGACCCCTCTGGAAGAGTGAAGAAATGCTCACGCAGAGCCCTGGGTCACCATACATGGCAAGCTCATTTCTCACACTGACTATAAAGAAACTTCAGCTGAGTGACTCCAATAAAGCCACCTGCACCAGAAAAATCTACTTACGGGGAGGCAAACTCTGTTCAAACAGCTGCTTAGACTTTTATCTAAATTATACTTAAATTCCTTCAAAAAATCACACAGAAAAGATGCCCAGCTTTTCCTTATGAATTTGTATCAAGAACACTCACATAGTTAATAAATTTGTTAAAAGTCACTTACATTGGTTTTTAACCAAACTCAACTTCTTTATATACTGTATTCTAAAGATAATTTAAAAAAAAAAAGAAAAAAACAAGCAACACACTTCCATCATAAAATCCCATCACTGTCCTCCTGTTACTAATCAGAAGGAGAACATTTCGTTTGTGTAGAAAGAGATAATGCATTCATTCTTGAAACTACATGAATAAATATAAGTTGTTCAGTGCTTAATTATCTAATCTCCTGAGGGTGGTAAGTGATGGATTCATTATGTAAATAGGCATAAGTAGTCTATTTTAGAGAACAGTTTACATAAATGCATTTGTTTTTATTTTAAATTCCTATTTCCCACAGATTGAAAGCAATGTTGATCTGATTAATTTTTGATGAAATATTCCCATGTTGTGTCAACAGTGTCCTGCCTAGATTGTAACAGCCACGCATTTCCCTAGTTAATTTATCAATTTGAAAAGTAAAATTGCTAATGGTCTACTAGGCTCTCCTAATTACTTCTGGTAGTCATGCCAGTGAAACACTTGACTTAAAAGATTTCTCACTTTTTTTTTTAAGAGTTAAAACATACTATAGAATACTACATATGTACACTATATACTACAGTATACATAGTCTCTGAATAACTATGAGAGAGCAATATTAAAACCTCTCATCAAAGCCACAGAAAAAAAAGACTACATTTTTTGGGGACAGATGAGATGTGTTACAACTACTCTCTGTGGTGTTTCCTACTGGAACTGAAAAAAAAAAATAATTAGCAGCAGTGTTTCCCTGCCACAAAAGCAATACTAGTCTATTGTTGTATTGGGTCTGTGTGGCAAGGTTTCTTTGAACATCCACTAGCTTTGGGTCTTCCCCAGGCTCAAGTGCATCTCTGCTCCACCCTGATCTCCATGGCTGCAGAGAATGGAGCCTCACCAAAGGCTGCACAGGAATCTCTCCTCCAGTCCCTGGAGCACCTCTCTCCTTCCTCACTGACCTTGGTGTATGCAGAGTTGTTGCTCCCACATATTCTCACTCCTCTTTCTGTCCACAATTCCTGCTGCACAGTTTTTTCTTCCTTCTTAAATGTGTTATCCTAGAAGTGCTACTTCTGCCAATGATGCGCTTGGCCCTGGACAGCAGCAGGTCCGTCTTGGAGTGAGCTGGCATTATCTCTGATAGAGACCCAGCTTCTAGCAGCTTCTCACAGAAGCCACTCCAGTAGCTTATCTCTACCAAAACCTTGCCACACAAGCCAAATACAAAGCCCTATTTCACCATTACTAGGAGTTTTAAAAGCTTTTTTCCTAAGCCTTCAGAATTTTTTTGCTTGGAAATGGAGAATTCTTTAGCATGGGCAAGTTCTTTGAAAGTAATGAAAATCTTAAGAACAGACACTATCTGTATTTAAAACATGGTATTTCAGAGTTGCAGAGGATCAAAAAACATGTGAAACCACTACACTTTTTTCTTTTTTGTAACTTCTGTAAGCTACAGCAGCTGAGCTGATTTATACCTGATTTAAGGCAGGAAAAGATAGCTTTGGGTGGAGGCTGTGGCATGCCAAGTTTCTCCCTGGAGTGAATTTTTATGGCTGCTCTATAAACCCCTAGGGTTTATCATGGAACTACTGTCAGACCATTAAGTCCGGCATGACTTGTGGGAACCACTGTAAATGTGCACGTAAATTACTTCGAAAATAGAGACAAGTCAGGCCATGAGGTATTTGGGGTTCAAGAAGCATTCACATATAGTTTAAAACCACTGAGACATCAAAAATGGTTGCATCGAGCTGCTCCAATCTCTCACTCTCAGTTCATTTTACTTGAGTTCTTGGCCAGCATTATGCAATGAATGCGATACACTGAAAAATGCATGAACCAGGAAAGAAGTAGCCTAGAAAAAAGCCCTACACTGCTTCTAAACCTCTGACTCAAGGTTTGTAAAAAAACCCCAAACCTCAAGCATTTAAAATCAGGTATGTTTATTTCTTTCCTATTTCCACATTTTCTGTGTTCATAAACAGCCAAACCAATGATAGCATACCTATTGAGTTGTAAATAAGCATTAGTAATACTTTTTCATGGGGCTTTCACTGTACTTCCTATGGATGACTGCAAAATTAGCCATGATAATTATACAGTTTTTGCATCTTTTCTGACTGCAGCTACGCTCAGGGTACTTAACAAACGCAAGGCCTCTGTTTCCTAGTGCTCACAACATCCTAAGCCAGAAACCTGAGTTACTTCAACCTCTCTTTCACCTTTCACTCCAGCCATTGCATATTTGGGGTTTGCCTCATTAAAGTCAGAGTTCAGTTTCTCTCCAAGGCTTTTGGTGATTTTCCTCACAAACAGCTTCCCACCTCCCAGGCCAGTAGTATAAAACCAGAATACATTTCATTTGTAAATTATAGTTACATAAGCAGGGAAAAAACAACAAAATAAAAAGTGAATGGCTATAAGGCATTCCCAGATATTTATGGCATGCACCCCTGGCTGGATGTGGGACTTGCATAATACTGTTCAGAAATGCTGCCTCCCAGGCGGCAAAGCAAGATTATGGACATCAGGACTCCAGCTATGCCAGGACTCAGCTGAACGTGCATGTTGAGAATATGTTTCTATTCGTCTCGATGGTGCTGCTGGTCCTCCCTTGGAGGGTGAGGCTTCAGACCAATTTAATGCACTCTGCAGTGATGGATAGATCTGGATCTGGCATGAATAGTGCAAATTTGGCTGGAGGGACTGTGCAAGGTTACAGCAAGGCTGTTCTGCATCAACATTTACCCCAATAACATCTTGTATTTTAACATATGTTAGTTGATAAAAATCTCTACACCAACACTCTCGTCCATGTCCTTCCTGTATTCAAAAGTTTAGGAGAAAGTCAGAAACGTGGTGACCAACAGCAGCGACTTGCAAAGAAACGGGTAATTAAATAACATTTCTTTCTGGAGAGGAGGGTGAAAGGAAACCAGAGAGCCAAGAACAGTATCTAAGAAAATCCTCTGGTTCAGGCTATCAGCACATCTATTGTTGTGAGCAAGTTTTCTCCCGTTAAACCTTTTCAAGCCGAATTGCCTGCAGTTAAGAGCCTTTTATCAACAGCACAGAAGGGGCCAGGTAATTCATCAGCACTGTGCGAGATCCCAGGCAGGCAGCTGGGACTTCTTTTTAAAAAATTTTGAATCAGCATTTCAAAGCTCGGTGTTTCAGTGGGTTTAGTCTCCATGGGGAACTGCAGGACAGTCAACAAAAGCTTTGGAAAGGACCAGCAGGGAAGGGGTAAGCAGAGGCTTCACATGGCTTCTCTGGTGGAGTGGAAACCTCTGCAAACAGCCTCAGAGATTAGGATGCACGGTGGTGATTACAGGAAAAGTAGATTTAAATCCTTGCTCAGATAGTGGCCCCTGCTCTGCCTCAGTTTCCCCCATGGGAAAGAGCTCTCCAGGCCATTCATAACACATTCGAAAAAGTTTCTCAGCAACCACAGTAATAAGGGCCACACAAATACCCACAACTGTGTCATATCTGTGGATTTCTTATTAAAACCCCTCAGAGGTTCACAGATAAAATCCACATATAAAACTAAAATTTAATTACACAAAAATACTTTGAAGCAGAGAATTGCAGCTACTGCTCTGAGAAACTTAAATTCCAGTAATACAAGAATGATAAATGCTACATCCTTGGAAGTAACAGGAAAAACAAATCATCCAGACTATCATATTAAAAAGCATATTGAAAAGCAAGATATGCTGGCAAAATCAAATGTGGCCAGTCATACTTTGTGTACCAGCCAACATTAGCTTCCTGAAACTTCTAAATCTGCAGAGCAAAATGATTTATAGAAACTGTTCTTTATCATTCAGGCTTATAAGTCTTATGTCACATAAAACCCCTTGGCATTAGAAGAACACTCAGATTGCAAAGGGAAGCAATACCAGGAGAGGAGAGTGCAGACAGGCTGCATCACTTGGGTCACACTCAAACCCATCTTAATTCTTACATTGTACACTATTTTTGCTTGGAACAGACAGGGCTTAGTTAGAGAACAGCTATTCAATGTTTTGTTTTTCTTATCTTATATCCTCAATCTCATTTTAAACCATTCAAACATATCTCTGAAAGCAGAAATTATTCATTTCTCCCCAGATTTTTCTGTTACACACTTCACTGTTAAATCTGCTTCAGAAACACTTGCAAGCACCTTTGACGTGTTTACTTTAAGTGACTTGTGCAGCTTCAGAGAGAGATTATTAGGCACAAAGTACTTTTTAGCCCTCCTGCTTCATTTCTGCTTAGTTTCGGCCAGCTCCCAGCTCTGATCTGACGAACACCTACCATCCCTGTCAAGCTTCAGTCACCCTACGGAGGTCTGGTCTCAGTCTCTCTTCCCTGTTGTCACAGAGCATCTCTTTCTAGTGCCTCCAAATTTGACATCTGCCCTCTCTAAATCTCCTGGATCCACAAAAGGCTGATGGGGACAAAATGTGACATCGTCCTGCTCCTGGCTCTGTAGGGATAGCTTCCGATGTATCTCAACAAAAGAATTTCTCTGCTAAAACCTGAGAAATATTTTCCCAAATCTGTGCAAATTGCACCTAAGTTTGCATCTTAAAGTTTGACCCCACTGGGGCTTCTTCTACCCCTAGAGCCCCCAGCTCACCTTTGCTCTTCTGTCATGCCAGCCTGCTGCAACATGTTTTTCCCCATCAGTACTTAAAATAATGGGCGCACTTCTGTTCCTTCTTCCTATGTAAATGGTCTCCCCCTTCCCATTTTTAAACAATTATTCCCTTCTCAACTTCCACCAATGGTATTTCTTTATCTCTTTGTAGGTGATATTAAATGCTTCTGTGCTACCCACCACCTCCTCTGTATACAGGTGATCATAGACCACATCACAGAAATTTCTCTTGCACTAACGGAATCCAATCTTAGATCATCATTTTGGTAATGGATTTTAAATATTGACTTTCTGGGCTGATTGCAGTAGGTACATGCCTTGTTTGCGTTTAATGATCACAAATTAAAATCAGCTCAATAAACTGAACATTTGAGGACTGCATATTGCACTATATCTAATGAATTATTGCTGGTTAAGTCTATAACTTAAATACAAACACAATCTTTAAACATGTATTTAATTTACAACAACACAGAAATTGAGTAGGCCAAATGAAATCTTGTTTAATGCTAAATTACTTGCCAGAATAGCCGCCATATGCCAAGTGCCACAGACAACAATATTCATCACAGCCAGTCTGGGGATAGATTCTTTTTAGGATCTTTAGCAAAGTGCTCATCACAAATATTATCAACCAGATGCTCTGTTTTTCCAAGAAACACTTCACTCTTAATGTGAAGAAATTCTCTGAGACTGCAAGTGCATGTGCACATCACAACCCAATCACAGAAATGGTTAAAGAGGTGCCCATTCCTGAAAAAGAACCTTCCTTGCCTGCTCCAGACAGACTTTCACAGAACCACAGAATGGTTGGGTTGTAAGGGACCTCCAGAGATCATCCAGTCCAAACTCTGTAAAAGCACGTTCATCTCCATCAAATGGCACAGAACATTTCACAGAATCTCAGATTGGTGGGGGTTGGAAGGGATTTCCCAAGATCACCCAGTCCAACCCTTTGCTAAAGCAGGTTCCTCTCAATTAGAGGACACAGAAATGTGTCCAGGTGGCTTTGGAAACCTCCAGAGAAGGAGACTCCACATCCTCCCTGGGCAGCCTGTGCCAGGGCTCCCCCACCCTCAAAATAAAGAAATTTCTTCTCATGTTCCAGTGGAACTACCCGTGTTCCAGCTTGTGCCCATTACCCCTTGTCCTGTCACTGGGCATTACAGAAAAAAGACTGGTCCCATCCTCTTGACATCCACCCTTTAGGTATTGATAAACAACATTGATAAGGTCCCCTCTCAGCCTTCCCTTCTCCAGGCTAAATAGCCCCAGGTCTCACAGCTTTACCTCATCAGAGAGATGTTCCATTCCCCTGAACATCTTAGTAGCCCTACCCTGGACTCTCTCCAGCAGTCTCCTGTCTCTTCTGAACTAGGGAGCGCAGAACTGGACACAGGACTCCAGAACTGGCCTTACCAGGGCAGAGCAGAGGGAAAGGAGAACTTCCCTTGACCTGCTGGCCACACTCTTCTTAATGCACCCCAAGATGCCTTCCTCCTTGTTTATGTTATGCAGCTATACAGAAACAAAGAAAGAACATTCAAAATATATTCATTCACCCACCAAAGGTCAGATACAAATTAGTACATTACAAAAAGCCACTATCTTGTGGTTGGCTTGTACATGCCAGTATACATTATCCATTGTGTAAATAATGGCTTTGATAATGAAATTATTTTCACAAATGTAACATGGCATTCATACACTAAGATATAAAACATACCTGCAGGGCATTCAGTGAAAAGCCTTCTGCAGTACTTTAATTGATGTATAGTCCTTTGTGGCTTACATCTCTTCAAAATAATCTCAAATCCTACATTTTTAATTGGTGCAATTGTATTATTATTAATTTGGGTAAACAACTAATGGTAATTTATAGAGCTATTACTTACTTAGTCCCAACAGTCTTGCAGCAGCAGATATGGTAACTGACAAGGTTTGGTTTGGATTTTACATGCTGCTGGTGAGATATAGCTCATCAGAAGGGCCCAGCCATAATTAGAGATTCATGGGGCAAAGTTTTGTTCAAGCACATACTAAAAAATCAGTTCGAAACCCAGAGAAGTGCAAAGCAAATATGCAACGGTGCCTGAAGACATTATGGGAAACCAAAGCATTGTTAGATAAAATGTCTTGTACTGAGTAGAGCAAACTTTGTCTCCCTGCTCATGAGTGGTACTGCCAAAACCTGAAAAAATGTCATAAACTATTTTGGGAAGCATTGTTTATACCTGGATTCTGCTTTCAGATGTTTTCACTATGGTGACCAGCTCAGCTACACACATTTAGGATCTCTCTGTCTCCAGCAAGACCCCAGGCAAAGGAGTGAGTGTTTCTGACAGAGGTTAATCCTAAGTGGAAGGGATTTAATTAGCATTAGCTAAATTATGCTATTTGAACCAGGTGACATGAATACACTTTCATGTGCCTTGTATTTACATTATCTTTTGCCAAACCTCTAATTTCTCCATCTTTTTGACTATTTTCTCCCTTCCCTTTACTTTGGCTTCATTGAGCAAGACAGTAAAATGCTAGTATGTGAAGATTGCCTCTGATCTTACGTAAAGGGCATCCCACAAAAGGAAAATGCCTCCAAGTAGTGCCAAAAGCTGAGAGACACCACTCTTTGAGTCTAGGTCAGACAAAGTAATTGTCCACTCCTGTTTCATTAAGAGTAGCGGATGCAATGCTCAGCACTGTCACGAGCAAGGTAAATCTCACCTCCAACCTCACCCCAACTTTTCAGGAAAAATCCTTCAGTCCTTCTGCAAAGAGGTGGTTCATTGGCTCATTACATGGGCTCACAGTGCAGCAGGGGCTATGGGGAGTGCTTGATAAACCTCACCAGACAGGTTGGAGGAGTATAGGATCAGGCCCTGTAACAATTAAAGCGCTCCCTGAAATGAACCTGGCTCATCTGTACTTTGGCTATCCCCCTGCAGAAAGCCCTCACCTGCACTTGAAAATGAAAAACATCAGCGATGTCTCAAGGTGTGCACCAAGGACTGCCTTGCATAGGCATCTCTGTTCTTTGTCCCAAGTTAAAGCCATGTCTGTAATTTTAAGTTCCCCCTCTGAAGATATGCCTATATCATTATACTTCATGCACTGCAAATCATTAACTCTCAGTATAAATCAAGAGCAACGCTTATATAGAAAATGTCAAGGATGAAGTACTGAAGTCAGGGACATACTGTGAAAAAAGGCTCTTAATGATTCAGAGTAATATATTTCAGTTGTTTGAGCAAACAAAGCATTCATAAACCACTGCAGAACTGTTCCTTTCAGACTGAGTGGAGCCTTTATTCCCAAGTTACAGATAATAGTGATTGGAGTAAGGAGACAAGGACACTAAACCAGGTAAACCAGTGCTCCCCAATATTTTCAAGCAAAGAGGTACAGAATTATTTCATGTTTATCTTCTGCAATGCTGCCTACTGCAATGTGCAAACTTGCTTAAACTTTTTCCTAGATTTCTCATTTAGCAATACCTGATGATGTGAACTGCTCATTGAAATTTATGCTACATATTTAAGGAAAAAGCGTGTTTATCTCCTGCAGGGTTACAGAGATTGGAAGGTAAAACTCTCTCCTAGTCTCCCACTAACAAATGGCACAAGGGGTGTGCACACCAGTAGTGCATATCCTTGAAGACCACTCCAAGGAGAAGTCAAGCTGTCACACCTGCCACAGCACTGCTAGTGCACTAGAGGAAAAATCTGTATGGGATAGTCTCTTGCAAACACAGTCTTGGGAAGACTTTAGGTCTGAAAGGGCCTCATTGCAGGACTACGTTTGCTGCAACTTGCAGTGGGAGATGCAAATCTTGTTTGCGGCATGAAATGCAGCAAATATCCAAGAACCCTAAAAGGTATTTCATGAGAGAAGAGAATGTGAATATTTGATGTTTGATGACTAATGCAGAGCGGGAGATGCTGGCATTTGTTCAGGATGTCAAGGTTAACAACGACCCCTCTACTACAAAAAATGTTATGGGTGAATCTTAAATGACTACAGATGGTCAGGTGTTGATTTTGCGTGTCCTTTGAAAGACAGTACTGTCAGCAAAACAGTGCCTTCTAACCAAATTTTGAAGTTCAATACTCTGTCAGCAGGAAGATTGTTGCCTCTTTAACTGACTCATCAAAACACTGTTCTTTTAGTTTCCTCTAGTGACTTTCCATTTGAGTACAGCTCTGTGGCTGGTTCTCCAGGACAAGAATATCTGCACAATTCATAGTTGAGAGTTTCTTTTCTCTCTCCAGTAATATTCCTTTATGGAAAGAACATAAAAATCCTTCCGTTACAGATGGTGAGCTGAAGCAGAGACAGACGTTATTTAGCTGCAGTTGCACAGCGTACCTGAACCAGAACCAGACACATGCCTGATTTCCCAAGGTTACTCTTCCTCCAGCTTCTCTGAGATTACTTTATAATCCCATTATGAGTGGAATAGCTCCATACTCACAGCTGCCTTCTTGGAGCGCTCATCTTAAAATATGAGCAAGATTTGAGTTTTCAGTGGTCATCATGTCCTGTTTTGACTTTGGCATCTGCAAGGGTTTGCAGAAGGGCTGAGTGAGGATAGTTACCATTGAACCTGAAAAGACAGTCTGAGAGGAGACTGGGGGCTGGATTAAAATATGTGACCACTGAAATAACAGCCTAATACCATAATAAATGTCATTAAAAGACTTTCTGTGCCTTCATGCTGTGACATTACACTACAAGTAATCTCAGTTGGTATTGCTGCAGTCTTTTGATCCCTGCTCAGCTCTTGTGTGCAATCTGGAGACCTGCACTAGTTACCCCTCTCAAGAACAAAATAGGGTGTGCTATCCTGTGGCAATGGTGCTGATGGGACCAGGAACAGACACCTCCTCGACTGTGCTGTTCCCTGTCTTGTCTCTTTTCTAGTTTAGCTAGAACTTTTCCTCATCCTCTATTTCTGACAGAGAAGTTGGCCCAGCGTCTGAGGCATGGTGCCCCCCATGCAGCTCAGGGCTGAGGGCCCAGCAGCACTGCCATGGGATGCTCTGCTCCTCCTGAGTTCCCTTCCGGTCTCATCATGCCAAGATCACTGTCACATTCATCATCAAGCAATGCATGCAAACAGAAAATACAATAGACTAACTCATTTATTTTTGCTTGTTATTGATGACCTTTCATGACTTTCATAACTCCGCCTCACTCCACCACTCATGAGTTATGAGGTCATCTGTAACTCAGGGAAATAAATGAAGATTCCCATCAGCCTATTGTATATCCCCATTTATTACCTTTTTATTACCAACCTTTAAAGTTTTATCCCCTAGTATCTTGTTTTACAGTGGCATAACATTCAGATGCAGGGATGTATATGAATCATGCCTCAACAGTTCAGTCCAGCTGGGTTTCACTGGGAGATGAGCTATGCTGACCCAGAGACACAAGTGCCATTTTTTCCAAGTCACCAGATCACATCTGAGCCTCTACAACCAAATTATGCTCAGGATCTTGTGTCTGCATTAAATGTTTTCTTCCAACTAATTCACATTAAGATCATTTGTGGAATAAGGCTTGCCATAGAAGTGACAAGACATATCACACAAATCATTGGTTCAAAGGTTTAGAGAAGATTTTTGAGGGCTATCTGCTAGAGGACATGATGGCTATACAGCACTGAATACAACAGGTTGGACAACGATCCTTCAAAATGCTTCAGCTGCAGCATTTCTGAACAAGTGCAGGGCTTCTTAACAGAATCACTTTTGTCTTTGACCTGTCAGCAAAATGCCAGAAGAACTAAATCAGTCAGTACAGTAATCCTCAAGGCAATACTTAAATTCTTTGTATTTATCACCAGAGCTCCTGCACTCCAAATGCTTTAATGACTGGTTTTGCAGGAGATGGCAGCTGGTGTGCACATCTTCATGGCCGTGCTGTGCCGCAGTTCCCTTGGCATCCTTGGCTTCACAAATCGTTAAATGAACCATGGTCAGTCTTGACCTGGTGTAGTGGTTTTGGCCTGGGCCAGGTTTTTCAGTAGCAGGGGGGCTAAAAGAGTGGCTTCTTTAAACAAAGAGAGTTGCCAGAAGCTTCCTCTGTAGCTGACAGGGTTAGGGCCAGTCAGTTTTGAGCTGGACCCTGCACCTGACCCAGGCCTGGCCAATTTGTGGTAGAGGTAACGCCTCTGTGAATAACATATTTCAGAAGAAGTTGTTGCGCAGTGGCAGAACTGCAGCAGCGACAGGGAGAGAGAATGTGAAAACATCTCCGCAGACACCAAGGTCAGTGGAGAAGGAGGGGGAGGAGGGTGC
>WBNH01004613.1:0-40121 GCA_013401255.1 Urocolius indicus | reverse complement strand
GTCGGGCTGAGGTGCTCAGGGCTGTGGGTCAGTGCTGGGCTGGGCAGGGTGAGGCCAGGGGATGGATTTAATGACCTTCAAGGTCTTTTCCAACCCCAATGAGTCTCTGATTCCAAGATGCTTGTGCAAACTTCCACCAAGAGCTGGGAAGGTGTTGCTGTGCAGTGGCAGCAGAAGACAGGGATGGGACAAGAGGAAAAGGGCTGGAGCTGCCCCAGGGGAAGTTGAGGTTGGAGCTGAGGCACAACTGTTTCCCTGAGAGGGGTGTCAGCCCCACCAAGCCATGAGCACGTGTTCTAGAGGCTGCACCTCAAATACTGTGTTCAATTCTGGGCTCTTTACTATGAGAAGGAAACAGAGGGGCTGGAGCATGGCCAGAGCTGTTATCCTGAGAGGGGTGTCAGCCCCTGTGCCAGGCTGCCCAGGGAGCTGGGGCAGTGCCCAGCCCTGGAGGGATCCCAATGCCGTGGGGCTGAGGTGCTGAGGGTCAGTGCTGGGCTGGGCAGGGTGAAGGGAGGGCTGGGACTCAAAGATCTTAAAGGGCTTTTCCAGCCGAAATGACTCTGTGATGTGCTTCGAGGCTGCAAAGGTGCCGTTGTTGTGTTCTCCCTTAGAATTGCACAGATCCCATCCTGTTCCATCCCTCAGCACAGGGGACCTAGCAGGTAACCCCCTGAACCATCGTGTTCCTCCCTCATCCAGCTCCAGGGCTTCAGATGTCCCATCATGTCTCCCCAACAGGCTTCATTGTGTCTCCCTCCCTGGCCCTGGGGCTGTGGAGTTCCCATTGTTTCCCCTCATCACACGCAGAGGTGCCATCACATCCCCTTCCCTGTGTGCTGAGGTGCCATTGGGTGTCACCCCACCAGGTTCCATCGTGTCACCTTTCCCAGCACTCAGGCTGTGTGTGTCTCACCAGTTGTCCTGCTCTGACCCCTTCCCTGACTGTAGAGGTCTCATTTATCCCCTTCTCAACTTGGGCTGGTCCTTTCTAAGCCCCTACTCCTCCCCATAGGGCTTGTTTCGTTTGACCAACTTCCTAAAACCAGCTTATTTTTGCCACTCCGGGTGTCAATGGGGAAGTGAGAGTGGCAGCGTGACGCCTGCTCAAGTGAGGGCAGGGCCGGTGCCGCTCACCCTCTGCTCACAAATCCCCTCCGGGCCTCCTTTTCTACCAGCAGAAACCACCATGGACACTTTCCTGCAGAGCGTGGAGAGGGACCTGAACATCGACCGTCGTCAGCTGGCCGCTGCCTCCGATGGGACCCACGTCACGGCTTTGGTGCCCCTTAAGTGGTTGTCGAGCCTGCGGGAGCGGCGGGTGCTACCCGGGCTGTGCCCACGACCCGAGGCGCTCAGCGACGTGGAGCTCAGGACGTTCCTGCAGCACTCTGTGCACAAGCTGCCCACGGGCTGGACCCGGGTGGAGATCCACGGGCTGCGCAAAGCTCGGCTGATGTACCCGCTGCGTGTTCAGCAGCTCCCTTCCCCAGAGCAGCCGGACACGCTGCACGGCTTCATGCACTCCGTCGCCTCCCAGAACTACCGTAACCTATGGTGCCGAGCTCACCGGCGCCACGTGGGGCCGTACCGGCACGCCGGCACGCCGCCCACGCTGCCGGCCCTGCGTGTGCTGCGGGCTGCCCTGCAGAAGGCTTATGGCTGTCCCATCCTTCAGGTGGGTAAGAGCGCGCCCGTCTCTTCCCCCGCCAAGGAGAGCGTGGCAGCTGCCAAGGCCGTGCCCCCTTGCCCCAACGTGCTGCAGGCCGAAGCTGTGCTGGAGTCGGCCGACATGCTGTACGTCATCTATCCCTATGTGCAGTACTGTTTGCATGATATTGTGACCTTCAGCCCGGCCAAGCTTACCAACAGCCACGCCAAAATCCTCTTCCTCCTCTTCCACGTGCTGCAGGCCATGAGGGCTTGTCACCAGGCGGGTCTGGCCTGCGGTGCCTTCTCACTTCGGGATGTGGCTGTAGATGAGAAGCTGTGCAGCCGCCTTCGTGTAAACCTCGGCGGCTACGAGGGAGCTGAGGAGGAGGAGGAGGAAGAGCGTCCCCAGGCAGATGTGGAGCGAGGGAGCGAGCAAAGCGGCGCTGGCAGGCGAGGGCAGGAGGTGAGGTGCACCACTTGCCAGAGGGACCTGCGGGACCTGGTGTTGCGGTGGGTACACGGGCAGGTCAGCAACTTTGACTACCTGATGCGTCTGAACAGTTTGGCTGGGAGGAGGATGGGTGACCCCAATTACCACCCCGTCCTTCCCTGGGTGGTGGATTTCACTACCAAAAACGGCAAGTTCAGGGACCTCAGGAAATCCAAGTTCCGTCTCAACAAGGGAGACAAGCAGCTGGACTTCACCTACGAGATGACCAAGCAGGCGTTTGTCGCTGGTGGCTCCAGCGGGGAGCAGCTCCACGTCCCCCACCACATCTCTGACGTGCTTTCGGATATCACCTACTACGTGTACACGGCTCGGAGGACACCCAGGGCGGTGCTGTGCTGCCACGTGAGGTCCCAGTGGGAACCCAACGAGTATCCTGCCAGCATGGAGCGTATGCAGAGCTGGACCCCTGATGAGTGCATCCCAGAGTTCTATACGGACCCTTCCATCTTCAGATCCATCCACCCCGACATGCCCGACCTGGATGTGCCCTCTTGGTGTAGCTCCTACGAGGAGTTCATCCAAGTCCACCGTACGCTGCTTGAGAGCAGGGAGGTCTCTCAAGACCTCCACCACTGGATTGACCTCACTTTCGGGTACAAGCTGCTGGGGAAGGATGCTGTCAAGGAAAAGAATGTCTGCCTTCATCTAGTAGACAACCACACTCACCTGACCACTTATGGGGTGGTGCAGCTTTTTGACCAGCCCCATCCCAGGCGCCTGGTGGGACCTGCCTACAGTCCCCCTGAAGCTCCAGCCATCACCCGGCCCCTCCTGCACAACCTCCGGGACTCGGTGTGTTTGGAGGATACCCAAGGCCAGGTGACTGATGCACTTATTAACGGGCTGATCCTGGAGGCGACTCCCAGCGAGACCAGCTGGTCTGGAGAGAAATCCCTGACTGGTGAGGATGATTTGGAGCAAGGCACAGAAGCCCTGGATTCGATTCCTGCCTCTAGCAGAGCTGCTGACCAGCCCTGTGCTCCCGTGCCTTCGGCACAGCCCCCCACCCTCCCCACTTACGCCTCCGAAGGCAAAGCCTCGGGTGTGCGACCCCTGCGTCGGAGCAGAGCTGGTGCTGCAGAACAGGTCGATGTGAAGATCGTCCTTCCTGAAGGTTTCAATCCCCTCCAAGCCCTGGAAGAACTGGAGAAGTTGGACAATTTCTTGGTTAAAGGCTTAAGCAGTGAGATGCAGCTAATGGAGCAGCCGTGGGAAGAGCTGCCCTTGGGTCTCTCTGACCTCTTCCAGAGGGACATGCAAGCTTTGGGCATTCTGGTAGCTGAGATGGTATTTGCACCGAGGATTCGTCCTTCGAAGCCAGATGCATCCCTGCTGGAGAGGTTCCTGATGGTCAGGCATCTGTGTCGTTACCATCCCAAGGAGATCCCGGCCCCTCTCCAGCACGTGCTGCACGTCCTGCTGCAGCTGAGCGAGCCAGTGGACAAGCTTCTCAAGACCAGGCTGGGCAAGGGCACGGTGCAGTTGTTTGAATACAAACCCATCTCCCAGGGCCTCCCCCCACCCTGTCCCACGCAGCTCCTCAGTCCCTTCAGCTCTATTGTCCCCTTCCCCACCTACTTCCCAGCCCTGCACAAATTCATTTTCACTTATCAGGCAAAGAAGGTCGAGGATGAGGCTCAGGGCCGGGACCTTGTTTTCCAGCTGTGGCAGCAGCTAGAGGGAATCCTTTCCGAAATCACTCCTGAAGGCTTGGAGATTCTTCTGCCCTTCATCTTATCCCTGATGTCTGAGGAGAACACTGCTGTGTATGCAGCTTGGTACCTCTTTGAGCCTATAGCCAAGTCCCTGGGTCCCAAGAACGCCAACAAGTACTTGCTGAAGCCTCTGATCGGGGCGTACGAGGCCCCCTGCTCTCGCCACGGCAGGTTCTACCTCTACACGGATTGCTTCGTTGCCCAGCTGATCGTACGCCTGGGGCTGCAGCCCTTCCTCCTCAACCTGCTGCCACACATCCTGCAGATCCTCGTCGGCATCGAGGGCTCACGGGAGGAGAGCAAATCCCTCCTGGGGGCAGCTGAAGACGACGAGAGCGGAGGGGTGAGCCCCGTGTCTTGTGTGTTTGGGGAGGAGATCAAGATGGATGTGGAGCACGGCTCGGCTGCTCTCGACCTCCTCGACTACACCTCTGGTGTCAGCTTCCACGACCAAGCCTACCTGCCTGAGACTGAGGACTTCCAGAGCGGCCTCTACGTCGGGGAGTCGCTGCAGCCTCAGGAGCAGGAAGCGCTCAGCCTGGGGCGGCTCAGCGACAAGAGCAGCGCCAGCGAAGTGTCCCTGGGAGAGGACAGACCCACGGATGGCGATTCACAGAAGGACAAGAGCAGCTTGAAGTCGGTGGATAGCAGCCAGGACCTGAAACAGAGCGAGGAGGAGGAGGAGGAGGAGGAAGAGGAGCACGAAGAAGAGGAGCACGATGAAGCCGCGGCTGAGGCGGAGCTGGCGGTGGGTGCTGGAGCCTCTGTGGATGTCACCCTGGCTGAGGACAGCAGTGAGCCAGAGGATGGAGAGGGAGAGGAGCTGCCAGATCACTCTGATGACAAAGAGCAGACAATACTCTTGGGTAAGAGCCTGCCAGAAGTGGGTCCGGCTTTGGGGGTGTCTGTGGTCCCAGCGAAACGGGTGTGAAAGGCCAGGTTGTGTGTGCAGCTGGGCGGATTTGAGGCCCTGGGGCAGGCAGAGCTGATAGCTAATCTGCACCGTGCCAGGCTCTGGCCTTGCAAAAAAAGGACTGTTTTTGTTTTGCAGACACGGCCTGTAAGATGGTGAGGTGGCTCTCAGCCAAGCTGGGCCCTACCGTCACGTCTCGCTTCATCGCCAGGAACCTGCTCCGTCTGCTCACGTCCTGCTACGTCGGTAATGTCTGCTCCTGCCACCTCAGGGTCCTGGGGTGGGCTGTGCCCTCACCTCCCCCCTCAAATAAACCAAGTCTGCTGGATGCCTGCTTGGCTTGGGTGTAAAGCCTGCTGCTTCAGCTCATGATGTTATCTCTGGACAGGCCCTACCAGGCAGCAGTTTGTACCAAGCAACGATGAGAACGGTCCCCTGAGTACAGGAAACATCTACCAAAAACGGCCAGTGCTGGGAGATCAGGTGTCCAGACCGGTGCTGGCCTGCCTGGTACACGTGGCATACCTGTATGGAGAGCCTGTCCTCACCTACCAGTACCTGCCCTACATCAGCTACCTGGTCAGTATTGCCTTTTCTCCTCTTCTCACCCGTTTTGGGGCAAAGGCTGTGCCCAGGATGTGCAGAAAATGGATCAGCTTCAGCTGCCTCAGAAATTGTCCTGGGCCAGTGTGGGCTGAGCAGCTGTGGCTGATGCAGCCAGAGGAGATGCTTTTACCCCCTGCCCTAAACTCCACACCACTTTTTTTTTTTTAGCTGGGCTTTGCTCTTTAGCAAACTTTGGCCACTGTGGATCTGCATCAGGCTACCACAGCCCATCCCTCCCTGTTTTATCCAGGGCTTTTCCCTCACAGAATCACACAATCACACAATCAAGGGCTGGAAGGGATCTCAAAAGCTCATCCAGTGCAACCCCCTCTGCCAGAGCAGGACCACCTAGAGCAGGTCACACAGGAACTCATCCAGGTGGATTTGAATGTCTCCAGAGGAGGAGACTCCACACCTCATCTGAGCAGCCTGAAGGTTTTGTGGGGGTTTTTTATCTCTTAGCTGTGGCCATTGTGCCCAAACAGAGCTGGCTCAAGGGTGGGAGTGTGATAATGAAGCAGCTTGGGACTGGTGACACAAGTGGGTCTGTGTGGGTTGATAGGGGATGAGCTGGGGAGAGGCCACAGGAGGGTTTTGCAACGGTGTTAAAAACACTGGCGAGACTTAGAAACTTTTCAGCTCGAAATCCAGAGCTGAAGAGCAAGAAGAGACAGTGTGTGATGCAGCTGGTTGAGAAACTGATTCCTCCTCATCAAAACAAAAACCCACCCAAGCCAGGGGTTTTGAATGTTTTAAACAGGCTTGTTGTTCACATGGCTCCCCTTTGAGTGGTTACAAACACTTTGGTTATGGATTCTTCTTGAAATGGAAAACTTCAATAGCTTTTTTTTGATAACTTTTAAGAGGAAAAGAGGCCACAGCTGTTCACTGAAAGAAAACAAAAAGGCATTGTCAGTTTTTCCAGTGCTGAAGGGGAGATTTTTTTTCAAGGTGGGGGGAGGGAAAAGCCCCATTTTTCAGCAAAGTCATTCTCCACCCAGCAGCCAGAGCTCCAGCTGCTCTGCTTTTGCTTTCCTGAACTTATTGCCTGGAGGCACTTGTAGGGGAGGGGATTAATACCCCTGTGAACAGCACTTGGCAACAGGCAGGTTGCAGCGATGAAGCTGGCGGGTCACAGTCAGGGTAAAGCGAATCCTCCTTGCAGGGTTTGGCAGAGGGATGTTTTGTGAGAGGAAGGGCCTCTGTGATGAGCTGGAAGATGGCAGGTGGACAAGAAATCTAGCAGGAACTGGGAACTGTTTGTGGGTTTTATGTTATTGTCTGGGAGTTAGGAAATAGGGACGATCTGGAAAGAAATCTCTTGGTGCTGCTGCTGCTGTTAACTCTTTGGCATTGCTATATCCAGCCTCGGTGTGTTGTCAGGATTAAAGGATGTGTCCTTCTGCCTCAGGAAATTATTAGCAGCTGGATTGCTAGAAGTCAGCAGCAGGTTTGCCCATCATTTGTGCTCGCATATGTCACGCAAGGACTGCTCCTCTGCAGTCTGTGCCTCCAGGATCAACGTGGCGTGGGGTGAAGACACTGATTCATGCTTTAAGTCGAGTATCTATAATAGATTTCCCCTCTTCCTGTGCTACCAAAGTGTGTCCTGGGGTGACCAGGCTGGTGATGGTCTGGGGCAGTTCAGGCTCACCTCTCTCCTCTCTGGGAAACTCAGTAGTGGGAGCATCCTGCAGGGAGATGCCCTCAGATGATGTCTGTGAGCTTGGGGACATCATGCCCCAATTCTCTCCAGCCATATCTCTTGATCTGACATCTGTCCATCGATGTTTAGGCTCCTTGTGCAAGACGTGAGCTGCTGCTGAGCCTCAGTGCCCAGATTCCTCTTCACCAGCACTGCTCTGATGGGTTTTCATCACAGAATCCCACACTGGTGGGGGTAAGAAGGGCCCTGCAGAGCTCATCCAGCCCCAGCCCCTGCTACAGCAGGTTCCCCTGGCTCAGGGGGCACAGGAACGTGTCCAGGTGAGGTTGGAAACCTTCTGAGCAGAAGCCTCCACACCCTCCCTGGGCAGCCTGGGCCAGGGCTCCCTCACCTCAACACCAAAGGAATTTCTCCTTGTGTTTAAGTGGAACTGTTTGTGTTGCAGCTTCTGTCCATCACCCCTTGTCCTGTCACTGGGCACCACAGAAATAAGTGTCCCCCCATCCCCCTGACACCCACCCTCTGGGTACTTACCAGTGTTGCTGAGGTCTCCCCTTCAACCTTCTCTTCTCCAAGCTGAACAGCCCCAGATCCTGCAGGCTTGAGGGAGTTTGGAGGCTGATGGTTTTGAGCAGGACACGCTGTTGTGTTGTGCTGGGACTGAAGGGTTCCTTTTGCAGGTTGGGCCCAGCAGCGGGGCCGGTGGGGGCCGGCTGAACAGTCGGAAGGAGGCAGGGCTGCTGGCTGCTGTCACACTGACTCAGAAGATTGTGGTGTGTCTCTCAGACACCACACTGATGGATATTCTCCCCAAAATCAGTCAGGAGGTGCTGCTGCCAGTGCTGGGCTTCCTCACTTCACCAGCCATCGGGTAAGCACCGCCAGCCTGCCGTGTCCTCAGCCAGGCTCAGCACAGCTCAGGCTGGGGGATGTGGGGAGGATTCTCTGAGGGCTGTAACACTCCTCAGAGGGGGTTGTGGGGCTGCTTCTGCCCTGATGTGCAACTCCTGCACTGGTACACAGCACATATGTAAAGCTTGGGCTGCTTGAGACCTTCTGATAACACAGACAAGGCAGGAGCATGAAGCAGAGGAGAGGGAAAAGGGGTATGTGGGGAGCAAGGTGGTAATGGGTGTCCTCTTTAGTTTCCCCAGTGGTGCCCAGGCCCGGACTGTGCTCTGTGTTAAGACAATCAGCCTCATTGCCTTGATCTGCCTGAGGATTGGGCAGGAGATGGTGCAGCAACATTTGAGTGACACTGTGAGAAACTTCTTTGGGGTGTTTTCACTGCTGCAGGAGCTCCAAGACCAGGTCAGTGATGGGGGAGAGGTCCTCCTGCCATCCCCACTGTACCCAGCTGCAGGAATGTGGTGGGCATAGCTGCATTGCATCAGTGCTGGTGGCAGCAGCATCCAGCCCAAGCTCTGTGTGTGTGTGTGTGTGTGTGTGTGTGTGTAATTGATCCTGTGGTGAGAGGATCTGATCCTGAGGTATCTTCCTGTTGTCTCTTGTGCAGGGCTTGACAGCAGAGTCGCTGAGCAGCTGTGAGGTGCAGGTGATGGAGGTGCCCCTTTCAGATGGGAAGCTGCTGACCCTGGATCCAGCTGTGCTGATGGAGTTGCAGAAGGTGTTTAACCCTGAGATGGCCTATATCACCTACATCCCCTTCTCTTGCTTGCTAGGTATGGCTTGGATACCCATCTCCTGGGGTTTGTGAGAGCTCCATGCTCTGTGCCCTCCTGCTGGGCCTGGGCTCAGGAGAACTTAGAGGGTGTAGGGGGGAAAACCCACAGCCTCTGAGCTTTGGCTTGGTCTGCTTGTTGGGCTGGGAGCCCACTGGGCTTGGGGCTGCTTTGGTTGGGAGCAGCACGTGGCTGGCTTGTAGGGAATGTTGTATTCAGAGCCCTTGTGTTGGTCTGTTGTTGATAGAGGTGGAGTGATGATGGGGAAGTTCCTTCCCCTGAAGCCACGTTCTTTCTCTTCAGGGGATGTCATCCAGACGGTTGTGCCCAACCACTCGCTGGTTGAGAAGGTGGCCAGCCTCTACCTGGAGAATGTCAACCCCAAGAGCCTGCAGCCTGTCAGCCTGGAACAAACAGTGAGTGCAGTGGGCTCAGAGCAGGACAGCCGGGGGACAGAGCCCTTCTCTAACCACCACGAGGACTCGGGTACTTTTGGGAGTGTGCTGGTAGGGAACCGCATCCAGGTCCCTGTGGACACACAACGTGAGGGTCTTGGCTTCCTACGCCTCGGTGCTGGCACTGATGGCTTCATCCCCAGCGAGGACAATGCCCTGAAGCACGAGCTGCCTCGCAGCACACACATGCTGTGTGGGAACTGGCTGGCCTACTGGCAGTATGAGATCGGGGTGAGCCAGCACGACCCTCGCTTCCACTTCCACCAGATCAAGCTGCAGAGTTTCTCAGGGCATTCAGGTGCCATCAAGTGTGTGGCACCTCTCAGCAGTGAGGATTTCTTCCTTAGTGGCAGCAAGGACAAAACTGTGCGTCTCTGGCCCCTCTACAACTACGGGGATGGCACCAGTGAGGTGCCTCCACGCTTCACCTACGCTGAGCACAAGAAGTCTGTTTTCTATGTGAGCCAACTGGAAGCATCCCAGCACGTGGTGAGCTGTGATGGGACTGTACACATCTGGGACCAGTTCACAGGTAAGAAAGGGGAAGGGATTGGGCAAGTACCAGATTTGCTCCAGTGTGGATCTGCATCAGCTCAAGGCTGATTCACCAGAGGTTGTGCTGCCATTCAGTGAGACTTTGACCACCTTGAGAGCTGGGCACAGAGGAACTTCCTGAGGTTCAACAAGAGCAGGTGTAGAGTCCTGTACCTGGGTGGGAGCAACCCCCTGCACCAGCATGGGCTGGGGGTGACCTGCTGCAGAGCAGCTCTGAGAAAGGGACCTGGGAGTGCTGGTTGGTAACAAACTAATCATGAGCAGCAACGTGCCCTCGTGGCCAAGAAGCCAATGGCAGCCTGGGGTGTGTTGGGGAGAGTGTGGGCAGCAGGTTGAGGGACCTCCTGTGTGTCTTCTGTGTACATCTACTGCTGTAACCTCTCCAATCATGTTTCCACAGGCAAACTTCTCCGGACTTTTGATGAATTAGACAGCAAAGTGCCCATCACAGCTGTGACCACCATGCCACCTCCCTTCCACAGCATCTCCGTGGCCAGCGCCGACTCTGTGCTGCGCTTCATCGACCACAGGAAGCCGGGGCTACAGGTAGGGAGCCTGGCTCTCTGTCAGCCACCCTCCTGCATGGTCTTGAAGCCTGCTGGGATGCTTCCATGAAAGCCAGCTGGCCTTTATCCCCTCAGTGCTGGATGCCCATGATCTTCAGCCCCATGGTAGCCGGCCTCTCTCTATCTTGCAGCACGAGTTCCGCCTGGCCAGCGGGGTGAGCGCAGGGCTCATCCGCTGCCTGGCTGTGAGCCCCAGCGGGCGCAGCCTCATGGCTGGCTTCTCCTCTGGCTTCATTGTGCTGCTGGACACCAGGACAGGCCTCATCATGCGAGGCTGGCCTGCCCACGAGGGAGACATCCTGCAGATCAAGGTGAGAGGTTCAGCTGAGATCATACAATCGCTGACTGAGGGGTGTGTGGGAAGGGCCCTGCAGAGCTCATCCAGCCCCTGCTACAGCAGCTTCCCCTTGCTCAGGGGGCACAGGAACGTGTCCAGGTGGATTTGGAAACCTCCTGAGAAGGAGCCTCCACACCCTCCCTGGGCAGCCTGGGCCAGGGCTCCCTCACCTCAGCACCAAAGGAGTTTCTCCTGTGCCAGGGGCACTGCCTGTGTTCCAGTTTGTGCCTGTTACCCCTTGTCCTGTTGCTGGACACCAGAGAAAAAAATCCCATCCTCCTGACACTCACTCTTTAGGTACTTAGAAGTGCTGATGAGGTCCCCCTTTAGTCTTCTCTGGGCTGAAGAGCCCCAGGTCCCACAGCCTTTCCTCATAAGAAAGATGTCAGAGTGGGCTTTGCGGGCCTGATCGATCCTCTGAGGTCGTGCTGCCTGGCAGGACTCACCTGCCCTTTCTTCTGGGGCCTTCCTCCAGCCCTTGCTGTTGCCCTAAGAGGCTGCTCAAGTTCTCCTGCCCTGTGGTTAGTGCTGTGAGTGGCTGTTCTCTGTGCAGCCCATGCTGAAGGGAGATCAGCCCTCCCAGGTGTCAGCCCCTGCCCGGCAGGTCTGCAGCAGACACATCTCCAGTGAAGAAGTGAACATGTTGCTTTCTCCACAGGGCTCTCAGGCCCCTGGGAGAGTGTTGCTCTAATGAGTAACTCTTGTCCATATTTACCCACCCTGGGAGCAGTGCTGGGGCTCCAGTGTCCTCGACCCAAATGCACCTTAAACAAAGTTCAGCCGTGTGGGTTGTTGTTTACCCTCTCACTAGCTCTGCTAATAACAACTCCAGGCTTCTCCTGCCCTCAGCAGTGTTTTCTCAGTGTGAGAGAGCCTCCCAGTTCCTTCCCCTGAGAAGGAAAATAAGTTGGCAGGTGGTTGGATGCAGAGAGAGACTGGATGACAATTCTCTTCCCCACTGCAGTGGTAACAGATGATAAATTAGTGCTGATCCTCATGGTATCAGGATGTTGTTGAGAAGAGAAATAGCTCATCTCTTGGAAGACAGTGCTAGAGGAGGTTGCCAGCTAGCAGGAAATCCTGTAGTTTCCAGTAGCCACCCAGACACCTTGTTAATACTGCTCAGCACCATCAGTTGCTTGGAAGTGGCTGGGACTGTCCCAGAGGGGTTGCACTGGGACTGTTGCATTACTGGCAGCTCCCTGTTAGTCTCATTTTCAGGATGAGATTGGGAGGAGCATTGGTTCACTGACCTTTCCTCTCCTGCAGGCTGCAGAGGGCAATGTGCTAATCAGCTCCTCTTCAGATCATTCCTTGACTGTCTGGAAAGAGCTGGAGCAGAAACCTTTACACCACTACAAATCTGCATCTGAACCCATCCACGCGTTCGACCTCTACGGCAACCAAGTGGTCACGGGCACCGTGGCCAACAAGATCGGTGTCTACTCCATGCTGGAGTCTTCAGCTCTGCCCATCAGCACCACCAAGCTGAGCTCAGAGAATTTTCGAGGTACCCTGACCAGCTTAGCAGTGCTGCCCACCAAATGCCACCTCCTGCTGGGCTCAGACAACGGTGTCATACGCCTGCTGGCGTAGCGAGCCTGGGGCCAGCAGCCTGTGGCTGTCCCACAGCGCTGGTGGGTGAGCTGGAAGGAGACAGAGGAGGTGTATGTGTTAGTGAGCACTGGGTAAAGCATCTCTAACCTCTTTCTGTGTCTTGAAAAAAAAGAAAACAAAGAAGCCATAACTGAGAAACCTTCACTGCTGCTGGGAGAAATACTGAGCGTTGTAGGTCACTGTCACCCCTGCAGAGAGGCCTGGAGCTTTCTTTACCATGTGTGCCTGAGCCCCAGGGGACTGTGAGCTGCCCTCCAGAGTAATATGGACCACAGGTATCCCCCCTCTCTCCTTCAGTTAAAGGGGAAGAGGTGTCCCTTGCCAAGAACACAACAGTATAGCTCCTGCTATCTGCACTTACCCTGCACTTCCACTCCTGAACCACTCCACAGTCTTACTAGGATAGAATGAGCTGGGCCTGGGAACTGCTGCCTTTGGAGCTGTGTGGTGATGGGCATCTCCTCCTCCTGTGGTCTGTGTTCAGAGCCCAGAGGATGTTCTCTATTCACTTCAGGTTCTGCCTGCTGAGCTAAGAGCCTGTATGGGAGGAGGAGAGGTTAACTTAGAGCACTTCTGCTGCCTTCCTGGCTCCAGGGCAAAGACTGGAATGGAAGTCAGCTGAGGCACAAACCCCATCTCTGCCAGTTCATTTAGAAATGGGCTGCTGCAGAAGGATAGTTTGGGATGGGATCCCCTAGGGAGGCCAGAACTAGATGATTCAGTGAGGATTTTGGCTTCTGGAGCAGCATGGTAGGGATGGAGTGTTGCTGGCTCCTGCTCCAGCAGCAGGCCAGGGGTGGCCAAGGGGTGAGGAACACCCCTTGTGCCAGGCATTGACAGTGTTTCTCCTTCCCATCCTCTCCTTTGTGCTGCTCAGACTCCTGAGGAAGGCAGGGCAGCAAAAATGCATTCAGTTTTGTCCCCTCTTGCCCTTGAGAGTGAGAGCCAGGAGGCTGGATCCAGCATGGCCTCCTCCTGACCTTCCCTTTGGGACAGCACCGTCTGTTCCCACCCCGAAGGCGAGGACAGTGCTCTTTGACCCAGCAATAAGAGCAGTTCCTTCTCTTCTGTTGCAGCCCTTTTCCCATCCATCTTTCAGCCTAGTCAGAGCCAGTACCCAGGGGAGCAGGAAGCTCGTATCTTGGGCAGAGGAGGAGCCTGCTGTGGGTTGTCCTGGGAGGGGAAAGGGCTCGTATCCAGCTGTGGGCTCATCTGAGCCACACACAGTTGAGTTGGATGCCCTTTGCTTCCAGGGAGGGTGGAGAGGTGAGCAGTTGGCCCTCGCTGTCCTTCCCTACCCAAGGGGAGCTCTCAGTCCCTTGTTGCCTATTAACCATTTGCAATAGATGTAAATATTTACTTCTAATAAACTCTTTGAAAGAGATGCAGAGACTGAGTGTGTGGGAAAGCTCTGTGCTGGGGGACCAGGGCTGGCTGTGCTGCCTACAGCTCTCCTGTGCTGGCAGACAAAGCTGCAGCTCTGGGTTCAGGCAACTCTTGTGTTCCTGGGTGAGGAGGGATGCTGTGAAGATGCCCTGGATGTAAGGTAAGACTCTGCTGCACAGGGACTTGGATCTGCTTTCGGAGGGGAAGTAGCTCCCCATGTTGTGGCAACACATCCCAAAGTAGTTTCTGGATGCTCAGACTTGTCTCTTTCCTGGGTTTGGGAACCAAGAGCTGCTGCAAGGGATGGATAACTGCAAGGGCTGCAATCCCATTAGCCTTCCCCACTGCTCTTAGTGGCTCTTCTTGCACCAAGGACATGGATGAAGCCAGGAAGGATCACCTTTGTTTCTGCGTTTGGTATGAAATGGCACAGGACAGGGCACTGGAGTCCTGCCTGTCCCTGAGCCTCTTCACAAAATCCCAGACNCAAGTGCTGATAAGGTCCCCTCTCAGCCTTCTCCAGGCTGAACAGCCCCAGGTCCCACAGCCTTTCCTCCTCACACACATGTTCCATCCCCTCAGCATCTCGTTAGCCCTCCCCTGGCCTCTCTCCAGCAGTTCCCTGTCCATCTTGCTCCATGCCCCAGCAGTGTGTGTGCCATGGAGCCAACTCCTGCTGTGCCCCAGGGAGGTACCAGCTGCTCTTGGCTCTGCCACCCCCTGCTTGGGTACGTGACCATGGGGCTTTGGGCATGTGTTGAACCTCACACCCTGTGCTTGCTGCAGCAAAAGCAGCTGAGATCTAGGGAGTAAATATCTGGGAGCTTTTGCAAAGAAAATTTCAAACCCAGAGAGTGCCCTGTGGCAAGAAATACCAAGCCCTACATTTTCAGTAAAGGTTATGAATAACAGAATGCATTCCCAGCACAGGGAAAAGAGACACTACCCAGGACCATGATTCACATGGTACTTCTGCTGCTGGGAGCTTTTGAAGTTGCTGAACCTGGTGTTAACACTGTCTAGGGTGGTACAGGAGCCCCAAGTGTCTCTCCATCTCTAAATGCATCTCAAATTCACTTTTATCCCCCAAATATCACCCCAAAAATCACTCCTATCCCCCAAACAAATGTTTAACCGGATGCTGTAGGTCAATATTTGCCTGTCAAATGCTCAAACAGGGGTTGGTGCTGAAGGTCGCTGCTGCTGGGGAGGAGAGGGCTGGACAAGACACTGTGTTTGCCCCACACAGAGCTGTCTGCCTGAAGCAGGTGCCAGCTCCAACGTGGACAGGAACAAGACAGGAACAGCCTCAGGTAAGGGGAAATGAGTGAGGATTTGACAGTAAATGGAGCCTTTCTGGGAAAGGGAAGGGTGAGTTTGGCTGGAGGTTGAAGGGTAGGCAGCAGCAGGGAAGAAAAGGGGTATTTAAGGGTATATGTGGCTGCAGGATTTGGGGTGAGGGAGTGAATGAAATGGCCTCAAGTTTTGCTTCTTCCACACTGCAATGGGGATCCCAGCCTAGGAGTTTGGGTGAAAGCAAGGACTGCCCAGAGAGGGGAAAGCAGCCCCAGGAATGAAGCGTGTGGCAGCCAAGCTGGGGGCTGAGATTTGGCACAGGGGCTTCATCTGAAGAAGAAGACTTGTTATTTCTGTTTGGAAGGGGAAAGTTGCTGAGTGAAGCAGTAGCCAGGGAATGAGTGAGGCTTCACCCCATGACCCTGGAAGCCTTGAGCCCATTGTCCTGTACAGGAACCAGGAGTGTGGGGGTGGGGGAGGCTGGGTTTGCCAGAAAAGTGGGAAGGTGAGTGCTGGGAAAAGGAGGACTCTGTTCTGGGATATATTGCTGAGAAACTGCTCTGGTATTGCATTTTCTATCTGCAAACTCCCTCCCTGACTACACTTGCTGAGTTCCTGCAGCCCCACTGAGGCAGGTTAGTATCCCTTCTCCAAGGAGCCTGCGGCAGAGCTGAGGATGCCGTGCCTGCACCCCAGAGCTTCACAGGGGAAAGCAGCAGAGGATTTGTCTCCTTCCAGAGGCATAATGTGTGCAGGACTGATTAGGGAAATGCCATTTGCAATCCAGAGGAATGGGGTCAGAAATGGAGGATCCAAACAGGAGAGTCATGGAGGAGCCTGGCTGTGGTTACAGCTCTGCTCCTGTGTGGGTCCCTGTTCCTCTCTGATTTGCTGCCGTGGTGTTGGACCCAGGAGTCTTGTTTCTTTGCAGCATTGTTCATCTCCCTGCTGCTTTCTGCAAGCTCCTGAGCCAACCTGTTTGGCCAGGTTGATAATTTTCTCCCTGTAGACTGAATATACCGAGTTTGCTGCTGCCAGGCAGCTGGAAATAACTCCTCTTTCGGCTGGTCCTTCTGTTCCAGAACGATGGTGTTCCTCTGGGGGCTGTGGCTGCTCTGCCTGTCTGCTCTGCACAGTCACCTGAAGGTAAGTTGCCCCACTGCAGTGACAGTCAGCAAAGGGTGAGGGGGGTGAGGTTCCTAATTGTCTATTTCCCAGCTAAAATAGCTGTGGATAGTCTCACTGTTCAAGTGAGTTTCTGTCAAAAATCATTGGAAACTTGGCTTTGTTATTTAGTGACCATGACCTTCAGGGGTTAACAGGAGGTTGTTTAACAACAGCTTTCCTTTCTTTTTCCCCTCCCATTTGAAATCTGGATTCCCGTCAGATCTGTGATTGCGAAACCCCCCCCCAGCTCACTCTCCTGAGGATAAAGCAGTTTCTGCCCTTCCGACCTGCTCCTTTTCTAAACAAACTCAGCATTTGCAATCTCTCCCAGCTCCTGCTCACTTCCCACCTCCCCACAGTAGACCCCACCAGCTCTGGGTCTGCATCCCAAAGCCCTGCCCGTGCCAGAGGACTGCAACAGGCAGGCTGGTGCCAGCCTGACCTGGCCTCATGGGAACGTGCTAGGAGTGGGGGCAGAGAAGACTGGAAATTCAGAGATGATGAGGGGCCTGACTTTGTTCCTTTGTTGTCTGGTTGATGGTTTTCTTCCCCCTCCCCTCCTCAGTTTTCTTCAGCACTTGCCATTGAGCAAAAGCGTCTCTACTTGGACAAAGATGGGGAGCTGAAGGTAAGCAATGACTGGTTCCACCTAAGGGGACTGAACTTATGCTGGGGTATTTGCAATGGTTTTTCCAGTTTGTCCTGAGACAGGATGAGTCCCAGCAGTGCAAGGAGAAAGCCTGTTGTTGGGCAGGTTTCCTTCCCTACCTCATCCACTGCTGCCTACGCTGTGCTCCTTTCTGCTGCAGCCTAAATAACAGGGCAGCGTGTGGAGTAAACATCAGTAGCTGCTGTCTACAGGGACTGGCAGGTGGATTGTTTAGTTTCTAATTGATAAGGTGAAGAAAACAAGAAGATATGAGGGTGACAGGGAGAAAGACCCATAGCAACCCGTGGAGCCTGGCTGAGCCAGTGTTCCTGCAGGAGAGGGAATGTCATCCGGATGTGGGTGGGAACAGAGAGATCTGAGGGAAAAAGCATGTGTTTAACACCATGCAAATGTGAGGACAGTAGCTGCAGAGCTACAGGCTAAAGCTTAGTAAACTGGAAACTTGCAGAGAAGAAGGATGGGATGGAATAGAACAGACATGGCAAGAAGAGACAGATGCCTGGAGGAGGATTTGAGCTGAAGTGGATCAGAGCTGTGACAGCAGTAGAGGGTGCTGACCGATGCTCGAGGCAGATTAGTGGGGCTAAAACAGTCAGAGGAGGAGAAATCAAGGCTGAGCATGATGGATCTGCAAAGGGTGAAGGCACAGGACAGGAGATGGGGTGGGTCTTGCCCTTAGATCACTCCTGAAGCAAGCAGAGAAGGAACCACTGCAAGACCCTCACTTGATCACAGCAGCCCTTCTGTTTCCCAAACTCATTGAGGTGTTCTTTAAGCTCAAGGTTAAAAGGCAAACCGAAGAGAACACACCACCATGGCAGAGAAGCTGGAGAGCTTTCTCACCCCATTTAGGTGTGCAGTAGAGCCCATGATATTCATTGCTGTGTTCCTGTTTCCCCAGCACTCTCCTTCTTGTTTCTCCCCAGGATGTGAAAAGTGCTGGAGCTGTACAGCCTGCTCTGGTGGAAGACATCTCAACCCAGCCAAATGCAGAGCTGGTAGACTTTACCTATGACACCTTCCAGGAGATTGATGGACCCAAATTACCTCTCACCACCACCTTGTTAGGCAAGAGGAATGACTGGAACCCAGAAGATGAAGCCACAGCTGGGGCTGTGGGCTGTCGTGAACAGCAACCCCCTGGGGAAATTGCCTCTTCTGAAGAGGCTGAAGATAACAGCTGTGAGATGACTTGGAAGAAGAGACAGAGGCTGGCAGATGGCTTGATGAAATTCAGCATCAATCTGCTGAGAGAGGTCCAGCTGGAGTCCAACAGAACCAATGTGATCCTGTCACCCCTCAGCATCGCCCTCGCCTTGTCTCACCTGGCACTGGGTAACTTCTTAGTGACAAAAGCACTGTTTCCTGCCCTTCCCTGTACCCCCTCCTGGAGCCAAAGATTAAATACAGCACCTTCCACTTAATCTTACTCCTGCAGCTTTAATTAGGTACAATTACAATGGAAGCTGCCCTCCAGGGCCCTGCTGAGGCCCCTACTCTCAGGTTTCTCCAGCCTCTTTTGTAAGGCACAGCATGTTTCTAACAGGAGGCACCTAGAGTAACATCTCTGCTTTGCACTACACAGCCATGACCTAACAGGAGTCTGACTTTGCTTTTTAGGAGCAGCAAATCGAACAGAGAAGCATTTGCTGGAGGTGCTGCATCTGGAGTCAGTGCCTTGTCTCCACCAGACTCTGGGCACCATTCGCCGGCAGCTCACGGCATCCAGCCTCAGCTTTGCCTCACGCCTGTACCTGCAGAAAGGTGAGAGCTGGCACAGGTGGGGGTCTGTGCTGCTGGAGCATAAAACTCTGGGTGACAAGAGAGTGATGGAAGCACACTGCCACACTGGGAGAGCTCTCTGTTGGCCTGAGCACTCCTCCTGCGGAGTGTCGTACCACTGTCTGAGCAAGCTTTTTTCTTCTCCAATGTAAAATTCTTCCTGTCTGCCAGGGTTTGAGGTGAAAGAGAAGTTCCTGGAGGATTCAGAGAGAATCTATGGAGCAAAGCCCATGACCCTTTCTGGGATCAGCGAGGATGACCTCGTAGCCATAAACAAGTGGGTGAAGGAAGCAACTAATGGGCAAATACCCACCTTCCTACAGCAGCTCCCTGGAGACACAGTGATGCTCTTGCTCAATGCAATCCATTTCCATGGTGAGTTCCACAGCCCTTACTTTTCCAGAACAATAGTTAGAAACCTCCTAGTGTTCTGCAAGCTGAATGGCATCTCCTCTCATTGCCTCCTGCTAACCAATCTGCTTGGTCTTCTCATGTACCTCTGCCATTCCTCTTCCTTGGATTTCTTTACTGTAACGATTCCCAACTACTTCACATGTGCTAAAACTGGTACTTGACAGCAGAGCCAGAATGCAGCAGGTGGAACCTGCAGTATTTTTGCCTCTTGGTTCAGGAGGCCAGGCAGCAACATATCACTGTTCATCTAAACCAGGTCACCATGCAACTCAGCACACGTCAGCCACAGAGCTCGGAGGCAGCTTCTGTGGATTTCTTTCTGACTGCAGCACAGTGGTCAGGCACATCTTTCTCTTTTAATTCCCTGAGGGTTGTGCATCAGAAACACAGACCAAACACTTACTTGCAGTGTAAATCTGCTAATGTTTTAGCTTGGGCTTGGAGCACTCTTTCACCCAACACAGCACAAAGACAATCCTCTTCATTTCTCAAAGCACAAACATCCATTCCTTTATCTTCATAGCATTCGGTAATCTCCCACACTGAGGCACGAGGATTAATCCTTGTTCTTTTTGTTATTCCACAGTCCCTGCCTGAAAGATAAGAGCTCCCAGCTGTTAGGGCTCTTCCAGCCTTGGTACTGACTTCTCTTTGCTGTATTTTCTGCTCACTTGGTTGCTATCTGCCTCGTTGGAGAACTCATGATAAGAGGACTGTCAGTTAGGCAGCTTCTGTTTTCATACCCAAATTTATCTTTGTCGATTTCTAAACTTTAACAGGGTTTTGGAGGACTAAGTTTGATGCTAGCTTCACTGGGCCTGATGTATTCCATCTTGACAATGAGTTTGTGGTGCCAGTTGAGATGATGAAAGCCCAGAAGTACCCCCTGAGCTGGTTTACACTGGAATCCCAGGACATTCAGGTAGGACTCTCTCAGGTGCACTGCAAGGTTTGACTGGAATTTCCCCTTGCTGTGCTATTCCACTGACTGTAGGTATCCTTTCCAAAACAAATCACCCCAAATGTCCTTGAACAGGCAGAGCACACCAAAATTTAATGAGCATCCTTTGTCCTTGCTTCTAGCAAGAATGTTGAAGCTACATTCTCAATCTCTAGGAAAACCCACAGAGAGATGTACTCACTGAGTGGGAATTAGTGGAGTTTTAAAGCCCTCAGTTAAAGGTAAATGAGGAAATATGGAAAGGAATTCCCTCAGGCAATGTACTGTTGGACCCTTCAGAATACAGCTACTGCCAGAGCAGGTACAGCATTTGTGTGTGTGGGCCTCTGCTCTGCCATGTGCTCCAATCTTTACCAGTCAGTGGCTAAATACTAAAACCTAATGCTGCTATTCCAGCGAGCTTTCTGCTCTGAAGAAATGAGACCCCCCCCCCTTCCCACCAGGCTGTATTTGTTTGCTAGCTAGACTGGGTCTGTAGATCAGTCAACTGAAAGCATCCATTTCTGGGCTTCCCTTTCTCTTGCATTAATTGTTCTGGTTGGTTTCATTTTCAGGTGGCCAAGTTTCCCTTTAAGAGTAACATGAGTTTTGTGGTCATTGTACCAAACCAGTTTACTTGGAATACCTCTCATGTGCTGGAGAACTTCCCTTATAAACAACTATGCAGGCTTTTCCCCAAAGAGATCCCCACCACTGTGAAGATCCCCAAAATAAAACTGGACTACCAGCTGGAACTCAACAAGGTTCTCAGTCAAATGGGTAAGGCCTCTAACAGCATTTGCACAGAATCCATGAAGCTCATCCATCTATGTTACATCTGTTCACTGACACTAAAAGCTGCCATCCCTGTTTCTAAAGCTGTGCCTCACAGCTTTAGCTTGCTCCAGATAACATCCATACTCTTTCATCTCTCATTCCTCTCCTCCTCCTTACTCTTTGCTTGCCTAGCACCAAATGTTTTGCTCCAACAAGATGATACTATAGAGAAGGGTGGCATTCACAGCTCCTCACAGTCTATGAGTTCTTCCTATTCCCCTTTCTGTAGCCAACTTTCTCTTGTGCATCAAGCTTTATCTTTTTACTTTGTCACTTAACATCGTGCTCAGGACATAGGAATTGCCAACAGAGAGAATGCACATCATCAAACCTGGAACTGAGAGCTTACTGAAATAAACCACCATGTACTGCTTAAATAAATCATGTCTGTAAGTGTTCCCAGCCTAGCAAGGAAGAGCCTTCAGCCCTGCTGCTGCTGTTCAAGGAAGGCTTTATGTTCTCACACTACCTTTCTAAAAGAGGTAGACAAAGCTTGTGAAAACTCTTCTGGTTTTAGCACCCTCAGCTCTTCATACAGAGAGGAACTGGGGAACCTGGCTTGGACTGTAGCTTTTGTTCCCATTGCCTGCCAGTTGTCCAGTTCTCCATGGTGGACAAGACGTGCAGCAACAGATTAGGGATTTACTCTCTTTGGATGGCTTTGAGAAAAGTCAGAGCTGGTGGCATCGGCTGGGAAAGGTTAACTTCATCTCATTTCTCTGTAGGCCTCCAGGAGCTGTTCACAAGCCCAAATCTCCAGAAGATCACAGATGAACCTCTCTTTGTGTCCAGTATCCAGCATCAGTCTACCCTGGAGCTTAAAGAAGATGGGGTGGAAGCATCTGCTGCTACCAGTGTTGCCATGTCACGCTCGGTCTCTGCCTTCAGCCTTGACAGGCCCTTTATCTTCATTATCTTTGAAGATGAAACAGGCCTCCCTCTTTTTATAGGCAGTATCCAGAACCCTAATCCCAATGCTGCTCCCCAGCTAAAAGATCCACTGGACTCACGAGAAGCAACGAATGTCAATGAGTACCCCATGCCCAAATAAGAGAGGAGCAGAGCTGAAGTGTTCTGGGACTGCTACCTGATCCTTTGGACCAGCCAAGAAAGGCCTCTTGTCCTTGGAGACCTCCCTCTGAGGCCACAGGAGGCAATCCCTTGCTGTTTTCCTTTGCAGATCCCTAGAGACCAGTCCTGGGATAGCCCATTCCAGCTTTGATGAGCTTCTCCAGGCTGCAGTTCCTCTTTGTTGAACCTTGAAAAGCTCACTCTGCCTGGATTTCCCTTCCAGGGTTCCCAGTCCTGGAAGAGAGACTTCCTTATCCCCAGACTCTTATTAGAGTCTTTATTAAGCTCTTATTAGAGTCCCCCCTAGCCTGGAATCATCATTAGCATCTGGCAGCTTGGACAACAGCCAAAAGCTATTAATACGGCTCTTCCTTCCGCAGTTCCTGTGAACAAGTCTCCCTCAAAGTGTTCCCTCTGAAAACCATCTGCACCCACCTAGAAAACGACCTCCAGATCAACTGGACTAAGTAACCAGTTGCCTTAACCAGTTCTCTTCTCTAAGATGCATCCCAGACATTTCCAGGCATGGGCTCTTTGCAAAGATCCCCTTATCCCCCACTCCTTGGCTCCTGGGATCTGATGTGGGAGGGAGGCTCTGCAGTGGGAAAGCCCTTTGGATGCTTCTCTCTGACTCGAGGTTTTGGGTAATGCTAGATTTTTCAAGACATATTTTATAAAGTGGTTTTTAGTAATTTTTATGTTGGCAGACTAATAAAGAGTAAAGCAGAATGTATTTGCTTAAGGTGTTGCACTGGAAGACCCAACAGAGAAAGGAAAAAGACACACAGCTTTAACAACTGCACAGATTGGAAGGAGGGGGAAAAAAAAAGTCTGAAGGAAAGATAGGAGGGGGTCATGGCAAAAGATCAGCCTTTTGTTACACTTCACTCATCACAGAGGTCATCTGTAAAGACTGTCCCAAAGACTGAGACAAATATTTTGCCCCTGAGCAGCAACAAACAGGGATGTGGCTGCCCTTAACCTTTCTCTTGGGCAAAGACTGCCCGCTGATGGTATCTACTGGGAGGTTCCAAGATGCTATCTGTGATTTGTTCCTCTGCTGGGATGCTCCTGGCTCCACAACACAATGCAGTGGATGGCTGAGACAGCTTCCAGGGGAAGGAGGGGCAGATTTTGATGCCTGTAGCTGAATGTCACTGCTTTGCTCTGTTTTGGCAAAAGGCAATGACTCGTTACAGCTTTACTCTGGACTGAGATGGGCACAGCTCCCTGAGTCTCTGTTCTGAGATAGCAGTGCATGTTTGAAACCAAGCTGCCATGAAAGAATCTTAAGAACCCTCCACCCAACCAAGCCATCCTATCACTTAAGTATGTTAGTCCAACTCACGGTAGCCTGTCACGCTGCAGCTATTCCTGTGCAAAACAACTCCTGTCCATCGTAGATTCTGCTTCCAAGCTCCCTCAGCTTCTGGGTAAAAAGGATGGTGCTCTGTTTTTTTATTTTTTTTTGTGAAATAGCAGTTCCAGAGCACAAGGGCCATCCTTCTGGCAGTGTTTTCTTCTCTTGGGAAGTCTGCCTTCCCTCAGAGGAAGGAGCAGAATGCTTCTGGGAGCCTCCGTCCCTGAATAGTCTGCACCATCTGCTGGAATAAGAGAAGGACTGACTCACTAACCATGAATTTCAGGGATGCAGGAGGCTTTGGGGAATAAAAAGTCCTGGCTCAAACCTGCAATTACACATTTCTTGCAGTCTAAAAGGGGAAGAATGGCTAAAGATAATGTCTGCCCCTCTAACCAATGCAATGACACGTACCCTTCACAGTCAGGGTGCAATTACTGGGCCATGTAATTTTAACAAGAAAACCCACAAGAATTCAGCTCCACTAGGAGGGCAAAGCTCTAGACCACAGGGAACATTTTAGCTGATTTATTTATACAGATTCCTTCCTAACCTTCAGAAATACCATCCCATGCCTTAGGGAAGTCTGTTTTAACTTCCCTGAATCCCACCCTCTTGTACCTGTGCAAAATCCGAGGTGCAAGTCTTCCTTTCCCTGCCTCTGCCCTCCAGCTCCCCTTCTTCTATAAACTTTTTTGTCCCCCTCATTCTCAATTTCCTGAACAGCTTGGTTCTTATTCCTATTTTCCATCTTCCTGCCATCCCTCCTCCTCCAAGCTATTCTTGTCAAACTATGAATTTCACCTCCTGTGACAGTGCAGCAGCCCTCCACGGCCGTGCTTTGCTCAACAAACCATCGCTTGCACCAACCTTAAGACTCTTTTTTCACTCCACCAACTCCCCAGAAGAGGCCGTTTGTAAAAGGCAAAGTGATATTAGTGCCTCTGCTTGGGAATTTCTGCTTTGCATTGCAAAGCTTTGCTTTTGACTGAGCTCTGCTCTGAAAAGACACGACTAGCACAGGGTGTCTGGCTCTATTGCTCATCTGCACCACTGGCTGTGAATATCAAATAAGTCTCAATATCTTTAATGTTGGATGTATTTTTTTTTCCCCTCTCACTGGAGCAAATTTGTATGAACATGATCAGTTCCTCTATAGCAGAGGTGAATATTGCTCAGGCAGAGTATTACCTATTATCTTGAGCCCAAACCTGAACAACAGCGAAGTGTTTGTATTGATTTAATACAAATGATTGAAGCCCTTGCATCTAGTTAGAGTCTAATGCATGGTTTCAGGGCTACCCTTTACCTACAGGAATAAAGCTTGCTTTGTTCTTATATCTTACTTTAGTCTGTAAGACCATTCTATGCAACTGCCACTCTGAAATGGTTTAAAACCAAACCTGTGTTTAAACAGATGGGCTTTCATCTGAAGATACTGAAGAGATGGAAAAACTCCTCTCGCAGTCCTTCCGTAAAGGGCATTTTAACATCACAAATAAGGTAGAAAAGAGATGAAGACCACTAGAAGATATCTCCACAGCCCATTCTTGGGCCAAAGATGGAAGACTAATGTGTACAAACATCTCTTTGCAGATGATTTCTCACAGAGAAAGCTAAGCAGCAGTTGAAAGCAGAGCTGTTTATCTTCTTCTTAGAAAGGGTCACCTTTGAAGCACTGACTAATCACAGGGCAGACCACCTGATTTGCTTTTCCAGCTTGCAAAAGCAGCAGCTAATGCATCTCTAAATCCACCTTTTCCTCTTTGCTGAGGGACTGTACAAGCTCAGTGCCAGCATGCACAAGCAGCTCCTCATCACCAGTTAGCAGTGAGGCTGGCAGCCCAAAAAGATGTCCCAGTGCAAGCCTGGACTAGGGACACTGACATTACTGGCTGCAATTCCCTGTCAGCATTTCCAAGTAGACAAAAAGCTGTCCTCGATCAGATTAGCTACTTGTCCAGTTAGCCCAGTATCCCGGCTCACCCAGTAGCCAGTAACAAATGACTGGTGAAAAAGAAACAGCCCAAGAATGACTAGGGACAAGCTCTCTGGTTGCTGCTGTTACATCTGACCATTGCTGGCCTTCAAAGGACTTGTCTTCCACTCACTGGGTTTGGATTGTTTCCTCCCCTCTGCCCCCCAATGTAATTTTCTGCAGTGTCTAGTTACAGTGAGTTTTACAATTTAATGCTGCTGAAAAATACATTCTGTTGATTTAAACGTGCCCTGATGGATGGAGGGTGCTGCCCTAGAGTCTTCTATTGCAAACAATAATGAAAACCCTCTGCCCCTTTCCCTTCTCCCCATCATTTATTGTTCTGGAAGCTCCTACAACATTCTGCTAATTCATCTTTTTTTACCAGGAGTCATCAGGTTTTTTTTTAGTCTCTTTCTTTTCAGCCAGAAACTTGAAGCCAGTTCTGTTCATAACTTCTTGTTAACTAGTAACTACCACTGGATAAAATCCTTTCTGAGCATTTTCCTCTCAACTGCTTTAACCAGCAGCAAGGTCCTGCTTGCACTTTACAAGTGTCTCTATTAAATCTTGGACATAAATCCATGAAATACTGCTGCATTAACCATACCCCTGAGACAGAAGAAATTCATGTGACATACAGCAAAAGTGTGGGGATTTGCTAAGACAGGACAGGGACAGGACACTCTCCAACTTGTGCATTACTGGCTAGCCTGCCCTTATCACTTGGAGCACATTTGTTTTGGAAGACAGGGTGAAAAAGTTAGTGCAGTTCAGCAGGAGACTGACAGCAACAGAAAATGGGAGCAGAGCACTTTAAGACAGCCCTGGGAAGCTGTAACCTGAAGCCTGCTGAAGGCTGGGCTGGGGAAAGAGGCAAAAAGCAGATGTGGCTGCACCAAACCCACTCTGTCCCTGACTCGCACCCGCTGGGAGCCCACGGCAGCAGCGGCCGAGAGCAGCCCGAGGTAAGGGACAACTCACCCTTCTCACTGCCAGCAGTGAGGGGAGCAGGAGGCTGGGGCTGAGGCTGGGGAGCTACCAGAGGACGTGGAATAGAAGAAGGAGGGTCCTTCTGCAAGTGTTGAAGGGTGGGATCTACCACATGAGAGATCTCATTGAGGGTTATGAGCCACCAGCATCCTAGGGCACCTCTTTGGCTCTGGGGCTGAACTGTGCTGAGGAACTGGGGTGGATTTCTGCCCTTCTCCAGCTGGGTTGCAGCTGGGAACATGTTTTGTTGGTGTTTTTTCTTGTGACATGAATGATGTTGGCAATAGGCAGATCCTCTAGAGCTAGGGGTTGCAAGATGCTTCAGAGTTAGTGCTGCGGGGTGAAGCGATCACATCAAGCTCTGAACTCATGGGTGATGTTTCATAGCACCCCTAAAATCAGAAGTGTTGATAAATGATGTGAGGCTTGTACCACTATAGATGGAAAGCAAAAGATTTCCTTTGCACCTGCAGGCCCTCACAAATAGACAACTCCTTCCCAGACACAAAACTCCTTCTCAGCTCATTTCTCAATGTTTTCTGCCTGCACCTTCCTGGCTGTAACACCACATGCTGCACGTTGCTGCTCCCTCTCTGCTTTTTGAAAGGCACCCACAGATCTGAACATCATGCCTGAAACCATCCCACCTCTGCTCCAACCAAATTCTTTACTCTGCATTTTTTGGCTGTGTGCTAAGAGACATGCAAATCAAATCCAGATGTTCAGACCAATTCAAATGCAAAAAGCCTTTGTCTTTTTAAAATGGAAATAGCTTTTTGGCCAAAGCCTGAGAAATATGAAGCTGGTGACAGTACTGGCAAAAACAATACAAAGCTGCAAAACCAATCTCCGCTCTCCTGCTCCCAGGAGCTCAGTGCAGTTGGAAGCAGAAGTTGTGTTGAGATTATTTGTCTAATTTTTATTCAGAGAAAAGGTTATGCTCCATGGAAAACCTTCATCTCTCAACTAGACTGGGCCAAATCTCTTCTGCTCAGCATGCAAGAGTACTGCCTGCTGCAGGCATCCTCACAAAGCCCTTGCTAAGGCCTGTTTAACTTGGACTCACACAGGGCTTCTGTCATCTCTCTTTCAGCATGGTGCCTATTCATTGTAAATCTGCAATGATACGAGCAATCCCAACACCATATCCACTATCCTGCCACCAAACACTTTTGATCCAGCATAGTAAAATCCTCTTGATAAACACATGCTGCTCCAGAATACCTCATCTACACAGCAGCCAGGACAGCAGGAGAGACCACGCTGCAAGTGTACAGGGAAAAGAGGGTACCACTTCTGGCTTACGCTGTCTAAACAGAGATGAAAACTTAAATCCTCCACTGCAGCACCTTTTTCTCCAAGGCAGAACTACCTCCAGAAGGAAAAGGTTTGGGCAGGAGAGAGAAACAATAAACTGCCTTTCTCTGAAGGAAAACCTCTACCTGACCAGACTGCCTCCTGAACTGGGGCTGTCGTAGCCACGTGGCTTTAAGTTGTATTTCTACCAGTAGGCATGTTTTCTTTATAGCTGCAGTTAATGGGAAACACATGTTCTTTCTCCTTCTTCACTGGATCACAGGGGTTAGTTAAATACAACCCTCTTCCTTTAATTTCTGGCAATCTCTATAAACACTGCTTCAGCCCAGCCTCAGTGGCGTCTGTGCTCGGGGGCATGACACTCCTGCAGTAGCTCTGGTTCACCCACAGTGGAGCCCTGGGTTACACATTGCCCTTCAGACCAGACAGAGCTGACTGGAAGAGTCACAGAAGCCAATACTGGAGCAATTAAAAGGTTCCACAGAAGGAGTTTGATACTTTTCTCCCCCTCCCTTAAAAACTGGGGTTTTTTTCACTTCTCTAGATCTGGCTGTGTTAGGTATTTGTTCCCAGCCCCTTTCCTCAGTGTCTTTTAAGAAAGCTCTTCTACTTTTACTTTATTGACTAACAAATAAGAAGTAAAGGATGCATATAGGCTGTACAGCCTTCCAGGAACATGCAGACACAAGAAACATGACCAACTACTGCCTGAGGCAGGTAACTTGTACAGCAGAACAGTAACCAGTCAGCTTTGTCTTCTGTCCCACTCAACAATATGGATTTTCTGCTTTTTATAAAGGAAGTATTGATTTTTTTTTTAAAGTCTAAAACTCAGAAGATGCGATTTAGTGCTTTTCTAGACCTTGGCACTCAATAACTGCCAGCATCAGTGTGGTTTGGGCCACACACATCTGCTTTTGTGCTTAGGCACACCCAGGCATGTGTGCTTGCCCATTGCTAAAGTTATTTGGGCCAGACTGACTGAATACTTTAAACCAGAGAAGAAGAAAACCCAGCTATCATCAGGTATATGTTTCACAACTGGGAAGGACAAACAGCAACGTGTGTCATTGCAGTTCCTGTCACAACCAGGTACAGCAAACAGTAGTGGTAGAGAGGTATTTGCTTGGTTGCTCAAACTACCTCTATCATATTTCTTACTCTAGGTTCAGGCATGCAGACTCCTGTGGTTCTCCTTTTCCTGGGTCTCTTAAGTGTCCCAAGCAGATCCCAGAACTCAGCTACCGAGCAGGTGAGTAGGAGACCACACTGAGAGTGAGGGAGAGCTACTCAGAGCAGGTAATTTAGAGAATCTTATGGAAGGATTAAGCATTACTCTCCTAAGTTACTAGGATTTTATTTAGCAACATAATGAGACTAACTCCTTCTTTACCTAGATAAAACCACAGTAGTTACATCAGTGGATGACCATGAGGCAGAAATAGTGGATTCCGATCTGAGTGCTGCCTTCAGCTTTACTTGGACACGTTAAAGTAGCTGTTCCTACACTATCAGTAAGATTAGGCTAGTATTTCACTGCAGAGTAGTTGTAGATTGTTTGCCTCTGAAATGTTTATCCCAAACTCCACTTGCCCTTGTAAACTGCAAGTGTAATCCCAGTGCTCCCTGTACCTGCCAGAACTCTGCCACTGCCGACGGAGGGAACGTCGGCGAGGTCGAAGAGGAAGATCCATTCTATAAGAGCCCTGTAAACAAGTTGGCAGCAGCAGTCTCCAACTTTGGCTATGACCTGTACCGTCAGCAATCCAGCAGGACAGCCACTGCCAACGTGCTGCTGTCCCCATTCAGCCTGGCCACTGCACTTTCTGGTCTCTCCCTCGGTGAGTTCCTGCCCCTGTCCCCTCCGTGCCATGTGGTTCCGTGGGCCCTCTCTCATGTTGCTGTCCTTGGCATTGGCAGGGGCTGGAGAAAGAACAGAAGATGTGATTTCTCGAGCTCTCTTCTATGATCTGCTAAACAAAGCTGAGGTTCATGACACTTACAAGGACCTACTGACCAGTGTGACCGGACCAGAGAAGAGCATGAGAAGTGCCTCCCGTATTGTCCTGGAGAAAAGTAAAAGTCTTTCTTCCTCTCTATGAAATTTTACCTAAGTAACCAGCAGCAGGTAGAACACACTGAATAACACTGCACTGACAGCTCTGGCACTCACATACTGTTGAGCCAGGATGCAGACAGTGCATGGCATGCTGTTGCTGCTCCAGAAAAAGCCTGAAAATCCTGTGTGTACATAAAGAAAAGACCAGACTCATACACACAAAGATGCTGGTGACAGAGCAGCTACACAGATGACCCAGAAGAAACTTGCTGAGAATTGTGCCTTTACTCTAGGTTTTCTGGCAGGTGTTGTTAACTTCCAGGAACCACAAATCACATTTTCTGTTTGTGACAGCATTCAGCCATATTCCTTTGTTTAATTCCTTGAAGAGCTATTTGAAAGGTCTGCTCTCTGCATACAATAAACATCTGCTGAGAAAGTTAAGAGCTATCTTTTGGAACCTGCTGGTTCCAAGAATCCAATAGGTTGAGTAAGCCACATTCACAAGGCAAGCTGGAGAAAGAAGACAGACTGGTGTAGGAATAGCTGTATCCAAGCCTTCTGTTCTTATCTCCTTTCTTTTCAGAACTTATCCCATGCTCCAGCATTGCTGGCTATAGGATAGGTTTCCTCCATGTGCCTTCAGTCACTCTTCAAAGCAGGTTTCTGAACACACACACACACACACACACACACAGAGCTGCTGCAGATGTTTTAGCAGAGAACTGCTGCTGGGCTTTGGATTGCAATCTGCTGCCTTGGGATTGTTTTGATAAAGGAGCTAGCTGCAACATCAATGTTTTTGTTCCCCAGGACTGAGGGTGAAGCCTGGTTTTCACAGCCAGCTAGAGAAGTCCTACAAGATGCGTCTGAGGGCACTGAGTGGCAACAGCCAGTTAGACCTCCAAGAAATCAACAGCTGGGTAAGACAGCAGACAAAGGGAAGGATTATGAGGTTCATGAAGGACATGCCCACAGATGTCAGTATACTTCTTGCTGGAGCTGCTCACTTCAAGGGTAAGAATGTTGTGTACTTGGTTATAGAGAGTGTCTATTAAGCTTGTGTTAGACATGAGGGAATGCTCTCACTTCCAAGGGGGCAAACAGACTGACAAGAGACAGAGCATAAGAAGAAAGTGTTTGAGAATATTTAATAAAGAAGAAAAAATCATGCTACCTGAACAGAAATAGTCAGAAATAGGGAGGAATTATTACTCTTGGGAACCTGAATCTTGACCTGTTTGCAGTAAGAGATCACAGAAGAAAGTTTAAGCTCAGAGAACTCCATGGCAAGAGACAGACTATTACCATTTAGGGAAGGCACATTTTAAAGAGTGCACTGAGCCTTAGAGGGAATGGAGGAAGATACTAGAGAGCTGTTTTAGAACATGCTGTAAGCCAGTGGCCTGGAGAATTATTGCTTAGAGACAAGAGCAAAATAAAGGGTGGGGAGAGAAGCACTTTATATGCATTGACACAATTGTTACCCTTTAAAATAGTTTTGTAATTACATAAGTAGACATCAACTTCCCAATAGCCACTCCACCCAGACACTGGCTTGATTTCTTATTTCCCATTTAGTCAATCCTCAGATGAAAAGAAAGGGTCAGAGAGTGGCAGTAAAGAAGTGGTTTCAATCAGTCTATTTCCATCCCTATCGTCATTCAGTTGTGTCTCAACTCTTACAGCACAAACACCCTGGATATAGAGCTCAAGATTACTCAGCCACACAGACAAGCCTGGTTTCATGTGCTGCTATTCCAGAAAATCCTCCCATTTTGTCTTTCTAAAAACATAGGGACATGGAAAACCAAGTTTGACACCAAGAAGACTGCCCTGAAGGACTTCCATCTGGATGAGGATAGAACTGTGAAGGTGTCCATGATGTCAGACCCCAAAGCCATCCTGAGATATGGTTTTGACTCAGAACTCAACTGCAAGGTCAGAGAGCAAATATCACACAAGATCTCCTAAACCTGCTGAGGAACAGGCTCAGCTACACTTACCTGTTAATCCATCCTAGAAGAAAGTCTTGCCTCTCCCATCAGGCTAGTTTTGCAATCCCTACTTTCAAAGGCAGACTGTTGATTCTTAAAATATCCTATTTCTGCATTGGCTCTGTGACAAGCAGTGCACCATTGAAACACACAGCTCCTAGTAGCTTACATTGTTTGACCTAAAGTTGAGCAAGAAGGGCAGAGCAGAGCCCTCATTCCATCTCTACCTCTTTCCAACAAATCTTTCACTGTAGCATGAAGTTGAAGATGTGCTAGCTGAGAATCCCCCAGGGCAATAGTGCAGGATTCAAAAGGTGAGAGGGAGCACTTGCCATGCAATAGACAAAAGAGTGCAGCACATGCTGATGAAAACCTGGCTGCCAGATGGGTCAAGAAGCATCCTTGTCCAATAAAAACAAACAGGGATAGACAAATATCAACTGAAAAAGCTGACCAGGCAGTTGAGATTCAGGCCTGTGCCTGGTATGGGATGGGTAAAACTGTTTATTATTGATGTGACCCTTTCTTATATATATATAAAACTGGCCTTCCAGATTGCCCAGCTGCCACTGACAGAGGGAATCAGTGCCATGTTCTTCCTGCCTACGAAGGTGATCCAGAATATGTCTCTGATTGAGGAAAGCCTGACTTCTGAGTTTGTCCATGATGTAGACAAGGAGCTGAAGACGGTCCACGCTGTGCTAAGCTTGCCCAAACTAAAGCTCAACTATGAAGAGGCACTTGGCAACACAGTAAAGGAGACAAGTATGTACATCACACATCCTCTGCAGACTGCCAGGGCTCAAAGTAGTGGGCAAGTTGCTTCCTGCTCTCAGAAGGATATGAAGCTGGTGGCTTCTTAGCTAGGTCCTGCTGTCAGTCTGTAGAGATGTCACCAGCAACTAAATCACCTTGGTCCAGACTCCTCAACTTTCTATCATACCTTTCCACCAAGCTCATATAATGCTTCTGGGATTGAGAGGGAGAAGCTCAGTACAAACAGATGTAAGCTTTTTCTCCCTGTTACCCCAATTAAACTCTACCACAGTGGCTACATGTCCTCCTGGATCACAGCATTAGCAGTACTGCTCCCTCACCTACTTCCAGCTAATGGAATTTTCTTCCCCTCTTTTCTCCAGGGCTCCAATCACTTTTCACATCACCTGATTTTACCAAGATTTCTGCCAAACCTATTAAGCTATCTCATGTGCAACACAAGGCAATTCTGGAGCTTAGTGAAGATGGGGAAAGATCCACACCAAATCCTGGAGTGAACGCTGCTCGTCTGACCTTCCCCATAGAATATCACGTGGACAGACCTTTCCTTCTTGTACTGAGAGATGATACCACTGGAACTCTCCTCTTCATTGGCAAGATCCTGGATCCCAGAGGCATTTAGATCCCTTCACAGTAATTTGCAATGGTAGGGCCCAAATGGAAAGGGTGGTATTGGGAGGGAATACTTGCTCCCTGCTCTGCTGCACAAAGACACAACTTGCAAATCTTATGCCTTCATGCTGCAATAAAAGAGCTTTTGCTATTAATCTCAGCAAGCCCCAGTATTCTGCCTTGAAAGACTGTGTGCCTACACACTCTCATTTTCCCCAGAGGAGCCACAATGCAGTTCTGTGACCTATATGCAAGTAAAACCTGGTGTATTCTGCATTTTTCCCTATCCTATCTTCCAACCTCCTGCCAGTTCTTTATACTGAATCCCTCATCACCGACAGGCCTGTGCTGGTAGCCCTCCAAGTTCTGCAGTGCTCCCTCTTATAGCTTCTAAGTTTGCACTTCCCAGCCTGCTGCTTCATTCATTCCAACCATTTCCATTTCACACTGGCAAGAAGAAAAGTGCTTCATAGCATTACAAACAAAAGGCAGTGTGTGGTCTGGATGGCTGCACCTCCATGACCATCAAGGTACCACACACACATGGGAGATGCACATCTGTAGAAACACACACACACACACACACACACAAGCAACTCAAAATGTTTGCTTCAAACCCACAGTATGGGTTTGAAATGTAGAAATTGTACAACAGCATCTATTGCCACCATACCACACAGACTCCTCATGTTAGAATTGTTCATTTTATTTACAACAGTGCCACTAAAGAGCATTTCAGGCTTCATTCAAGTTGTTCTTACACATGGTTTTCCAGCTTGTACTACATGACTACCTTACCACGTGAAACTTAGCTTTGATGAAAGATCACATTGCTGCTTCCTTTGACAGGGAAATTAAGTCCTCTGGAGGATGCTTCTGGGAAGCTCTGACAGACAGGCCTTCATCTCTTGTAGTTCCTGGATCTGAGTACTCTGAGGACCACAGTGCACTGACAAAATCTCCTCTGCTCTTTGAATTGTGCTCAGAGCTTTAGAAACTGCAAATCTGAAATAGGAAGAGGATAAGAAAAGAGTATACAAAATACTTACTACAGCTCCTTGACTTCTACTACCTTTATCCCTTCCCCAATAAAAACCTAAGCCTGTTCATGGTTACAGATCCTACTCTCCACTGCCTTTCAGTACCAGGCAAACAGCATGCACTTCAACTGCAAAGGGAGGATGGGGAGGAAAAATAAGTATAGACATGGACTAAAACTTATAGCATTGAGTACAGGTACTCACTACTTCCTCACTGCAGCTTTCATCAAAATTAATTCAGTAACAGGAAGGTGTTGTGAGGAGATTTTCAGAAGCACTCAGAGGATTTGCTTTGCCAAAAGAAGGCCAAAACAAAGCAAGAGGATTATATTTCCTCCTTTGAAAAAACATCAGCAATATTATACAACTGACATATAAACACCAAGGGAAAAAGAGTTGTCAAAATGAAACAGTAACACAGGGAATAAACAGAGGCAGGGAGAAGAAAAGAATAGACATGCACAAAGCAGAGAAATGAGCCCAGAAAGAGTCACATGAGATGTAACTAAACCTCAGTGGGGTTAACTTCTGTACCCATGTCAGACTTCCCAAGGTCCTGCAAGACACCCTGTGAGGTGCCAAGGACCACCTGCCATGATATTGTGGTGCAGGGAAGGGAGTGAGAATGAAAGCAAACTTACCCATTGAAGAGAATTTGTGCCAGCTTGAAAAGTTCATGACCTATTTCTACACTTGATGGCCCGTGATGCATTTCCACAATCTCAATGCTCCTCTCCAGGTGTTTGGCTGCTTCCTGCCACTTCCCTAAGGGAAACAAAAAGAAACCCAAACAAACTGAAAACAAGCCATGAATGAATATTTTCTAGAGCTAGTGCCACCTGAAGAGTCTGACAGTACTATGCAAAATGTGATCAACTATGTTCACAGCACTCCTGGCAGGCTGCTGACCTCAGAACCAGGACAGGGAATCTAGAAGAACATGAGAACATGTTATTGTTCACTGGCTGCTGGGTATGCAGTTTTAACTAAAGTAATCTTTCTGAGAGCCTAGAGAAATGCAGCAGGAGTAAAGTGAAAAGGCCAGTCAGAGAAAAGGCAAGTCATCCCAAATTCAAAGATCAGAAAACTAAAGGTAATGAGAACACAATGCCATACCAAGAGTGGCATAGACCTGTGCCAGATGATCCTCCATCTCTCCCATCAGTAAATGCTCTGGAGACAAGAAGTTTCCAGCATCCACCTGACACTTCAGGAGCATCTGGATAGCCTGATCTGTAACAAAATGGGGTTTAAAATTCATTCTATTGAATAATCCATGAAACAAAAATCAGTCCAATCTCATCTTTGCACATTACACTGTTAGATTTGGATTTGGACAGGATTAAACATTGACTTCATCTGCAGCTCTGCTTATTCAAAGCCAGTATTGACTTGAGTCACACCAGGAAAGCAAGGCCTGGGAATGCATAACTCCCAAGTTCTTTTAGTTACTATGGAACAACGTGTGACTTAGATTGACACCCAGATCAGGGGTATAAAAACCCTAAAGCTCAAGTCTCCAAGGACAGCAGGCTGCCTGCCAGAAGACCCCAACTCCCTAAGCAACAGTGCCATCTCATGGCAAGAACCACGGGTCTCCCGAGGTGTACTTAATAGCTGCTGACCTTAAAGTAGAAAGCTGAGCCTTACCCGCCTTCCTGTCTCTCAGCAGCTCTAAGGCTTCCTTGATCTGTTGCTGGAGGTCCTGTAAACGACGTGATAGGTTTTCTCTGCTGACTGAGATTGCACAGACTTCATTTGAACAGCAAAGCATACCTTCTCCCTGTGGAAATCATCTCTGTGATCACTCCTGCTCACATTCAGCTCAAAGCTCGCTTTCTATCTCTGATATCTCCGTGTTGCAGTGATGTTAAATTGTTCTTCAGCTGCACTTATTAAACAAAGTGACTTGCTTCTAAATGGCTTTTATTCAACTGTATGAGAAACCTCCAGGAATAGCTGGGTGAGCTATAGATTAGGCCAAAGCAGGTCATATCTTACACAACTCATATTAATACAAAATACATGCTATGTTAACTTCTCTCCATCTAATCCACAACACGAGCTGGTTTCATTACCATACCCTGAGCTGCAGAGACTGGGACTCTCTCTACATACAGCCCCTGTATGTGCACTTTTATTTTCTTTCCTAAATATCCCCCTTCCCCTAGTCCACAGTCTTGGTATTCTAAAGTTCCTTCATTGAGTTCCAGGGGATTTTACCTTGCTATTAAAGGCATTATTTTCCCTATAATGCTGGAAGACTGACATACAAGAACATTACAATAAAGCTAGCGAGAGCAGCGTGATACTGTCTTGACTCTACAGGAGCTTTTGCCTTCTGAGTAGAGATCATAGACTGAAGTCTTTAACTCTTGACTTTCCCAGAGACCCAAACGTTACACACCCCAATAAGTTTCACCATTGTTAACTATGGAAGAACTACCTGCATTGGAGCCTGGCAGCTAGGACAGCAGAATGAGTTTCTCATGGACATCACACTCTTGACATCAGACTCTGACTCATCCAGGCATGCCTGACAGTGACACTCGAAGAAATACTGACTGAGAAGCTGCTGCCTCTCCGCAACCTTCATTCTACATCTGTGAGGACCTGCAAAGGGATGGCAAAGGTAGAAATCTCTAAATAGGAACAGCTTTTAACATCACACTACATGTATCTTTGTTATAATTGAGACTGGGTATAGCAGCTTCTGGAGAGAACGCAATGGGAGACTGAAAATGTAACAGTGGGTTCAGGAGAGAAAATATTGCATTAATATCTCTGATCATACATAAACAAAGACGCCAGCAACATTACACTGGAAATGATGATACTAATTGCAATTAGTTAGTGTGCCAAGTAGAGGTGAAGGGATGTCTATGCCCCGAGACAAACAGAGAGCTAATACTTACCATAGCAGTGGAAAATCTCTTGGCCACTTGGGATTGGCTGTGACGCCCTGACAGTGACAGCTGTCCCACTAAATGACAGGCTGGTATTGGGACAGCAGGAATGGTTCAGAAGGCTGAGCACAGGAAAGAAGGCTGTGGCCAGGCGCACAGGCTTCTTATTTACAACAGCACCATCTCCGGACCCTGCAGCCAGAGGGAAAACAAGGAGGTTGTGAACAAATGCTCAGGCACCCACGCAACTTATGCAACCACCAATTGCAGACAGAAAGGTTTCTGGTATATTGCTGCAATAAATAACTGAATACCCTTTACATGTGCAGCAAAGAACAGGCCACAGGCCATTAAATTTTAAGCAACTCATCCCCATCTGCAATTCATAACAAGCCAGATGAGCAAAGACAACAGAGAAAAGCTTACAAGTTTATATCTTACCCAACTCCTGCATTACAGTGATTGCTTGTGCATTACACTGCAGCTGTAACATATGCCTCAGCATTGCTTCTGCCACAGTCTTCAGCTCTGGAGACAATTCACCTGATGTTTTCTCACATGTCTTTGGTTTGGACAACTTCTCAGATGATTCCTGATTCAAAACAGCAGCCTCTAGGCCAGCTTCTTGCAGTTGTTTGCATATAGTCACCACACTCAGCATGCAAAGGAACTTGTGTTCGGGGCTGTGCTTCTCTGTGTGTGGCAAAAGGTTGAAGACAGCTTGGTAAGAACTCTGGTACTGACCGTTGTCATTACAACCAGGGATATCTCTGGTATCAGCTCTTGTATCTGGTGCCTCAGTGAGGTGTTTGCATCTTGCCTCTGGGTTATGAAGGTCCTTGTCCCCATCGTGTGACCATTCCACCAGCCTGCAAACCTCTGCAAATCCCGCCAGTAGAACAGTCCTCAAGGCAACGTGGCAAAAGACCCCTAAAGTGAGAAGCAGTGCTCCCAGGGAGCATTCTGTCCTGTGGTACCTCTCCCATGCCACATCTGCACAGTTCTGGCTGCAGTACTTTGCATAACTGCAACCACGGCAAGGCAGCGAGGCCAAGAGTTGCCTCAGACAATGGTGGCAATAAAGATCTGCATTAGTGACTCGAGTATCCCACGCTGTTCCACTGCTGTCCTGCAGAAGAAGGCTCTCCCCTGGGCAGAGCACGCTTACAAAGGCCTCCTCTTTCAACAGGCTCTGTCCTGGCAGGATGTCCTGGGAGGCCACCAAATGACGTCCTCTCTCTAGATCAAAATTCAAGCTCAGAGATGAAGATGCACCTGAAATATTGTCATTCTCTTCCCAAACCTCCAGCTGGGTTTGGCTGTCACCACATGCTTCTCGTGTAGGCTCTGGAAGACTTTCTTTTTCATGCAATTTAATCTTCAGCTGACTTAACTTTTTGAGCAATGTCTGGTGTGCAGGACTAGTCAGGATCCCATCCATAGTTAGTTTATTCTCCACCACACTGAGGGTGTCTGCTGCATCCTGCAACCTCCCCAAACATAGCAGACATTCAGCTTTCCGCAGCAAGACCTTGGGCAGCAGCCTGTCTGGATAGCCATGACTTTCAGCCCTGGCAATATCTTCCAAACAAACCTAGAAACAAAGACAAGGCCTTTTAAATGTACTTGAAAAACAGCTGAGACTTGTGCTTTTTCATTCCATCTAAAATGCAGAATATTTTAGTAAGACAAGGTCAATCATCAAATTCCATGCACAAAGCAAATCTGCTGGCCAAATAAAGCCTCCTGGTGTAGGATGAGAAGGAAAGCAGGAATCTTGCAGAAAGTTTAAGTAATTATAGATGCTTTGGAGGCACATCTGATCAACAATGTCTTGTTCTAAACCCTCAAACAACCCTTATAGCAGAGTTTGCAGAAGCACCCGCCAGAACCTTGTGTGCAGACGCTGAGGTAACACCTCAGGTGGTGCTCGGGCTCCTTGTCCCAGCCTCACCTCTCAGGATCCCAGAATGGTAAGGTTTGGAACTGACCTTCTAGAGCTCATCCAGCCCATTTTCCTGCTAAAGCAGGTTCCCCCCAATCAGAGGGCACAAGAACGTGTCCATGTGGGTTTGGAAACCTTCTGAGAAGGAGCCTCCACACCCTCCCTGGGCAGCCTGTTCTAGCGCTGTTGCTATACAGAAGCTCTCTGTGCACTCAGACTTGCTGAGGGGCATCCGGGAGCTTGGTGGGGTAGGGGGAAAGGGGTTGAGCCAGGCAGCCCCACCACCTCTTACCTCAAAACACCCGAGGTGGAACAGGGCAGCGGAGCGGTTGGCAAAGCAGACGGCGACCTCGGGGCTGCCGGGGAGCTCGTGGGATGCCGCCTGCAGAGACCAAACACCTCAAGGGCGAGCCACGGGGACCCTCAACCGGAGGAAACCCCCTTTTCCCGGGAACCATCCCTCAAGGCTGGGCCTCGCCAGAACCCCTCACAGCGAGGGAGCCCTTGGGCTGCCCGCACCTACCTGCGAGTAGAGCCTCAAGGCGGCCGCGTACCGGCGGCGGCCGAACAGCCGGTTTCCTTCCTCACGGTACGAGCGCGCGGCCGCCGGCTCCTTCCCTGCGGGCGTGCGGAGGCTCAGGCGCCGCAAAGCCGCCGCGTCCGCGTCCGCCTCAGGCCTAAAGGGACACGGGGGGGGGGGGGGGGTCGGGTCAGCTCCGCTCAACACCCGCCCGGCCCTACCCGTCCCGTCCCGTCCCACGTCCCATCGCTCACCGGAGGAAGCCGCAACCCAAGCGCAGCATCTCTGGCAACGACGCTGCTGCCGCCGCCGCCGCCAAGCGCTCCCGCAGCGGCGGCTCCAGCGCGGCCCAGCGCCGGGCAGAGTACAGCCGCCACTCCTCCACCGGCAGCGCCATCGCCGCTACCGCCATGGCGGCGCTCAGGCGAGCACCCGCCGTCACGCGAGACGCTTCCGCCGTACGGCGCCGAGTAGCCAATAGGAGCGTCGCGAAGGGGGGGGTCACGTGGGGCGGTGACGTAAGGACGCGCCGGAAGGAAGAGGCACGTCGGCGAGCGGCGGGAGGATTTGGCGGCAGCGGCGGCGGAGCGGGAGCTGTGACGGAGGAGCGGCGGCAGCATGAGCGCGCAGCTGAGCGAAGGGGCCATCGCGGTGAGGGGCTTGTCCCGGGCACCCAGGGCACCGCCGCGTTGAGGGGGAGGGGAGGGGGCCCTGGGCTGGCCGAGCTCCTGAGGGGGTGGAGACTGAGTGGGGCCTGGGCCCGCGGAGAAGGGGCCTG
>WBNH01004612.1:0-16692 GCA_013401255.1 Urocolius indicus | reverse complement strand
CCTGTCAGGCTGTGCCCCCCTGGCCCCCCGCACCCTCACCCTTCCTCCCCACCGGCTCCTTTCCTCCGGGACGTGCCCAACACCTGCTTCCAGTTCAGTCCCAGTTCACCGGCGCTCCCATGACCCCGCGATCCCCGCGATGCCCGGGGGACCGTGTGGCCCCGTCACCTCTGGCATCCCCATCCTTTGATGGCTTTCCCGGCTCCCACGGGGTTGGATGAGGGAGGGGGAACCTCACGGACACCAGCCTGTGTTCCCCTTAAACGGGGCCCGTTCCCCTCTGCAGGCACCGCGGTGCCATCTCCCAGGTCCAGGATGGGCACCCAGCAGCTCCAGTCCCACACTGGGACCCAGCAGAGAGGGGCAGAGGGTGCAGGATCAGTCCATCCCGGACAGCACCCTCCCACCCAATTCCTCTTGCCCCAAATCCTCCTGGTTGCAGCTTGCCCTGGAGCATGGAGCTGCCCATCGCCCTGCCCCAGCAAATAGCTGGGTAAGGTTGAAAAGCAAGACAGGATTAGCCTCGGGCAGGGAAAATAGCCTCTCTGCTCAGAAATAGCTTCCTGGGATTAAAAATAGCCAGAAGTCCCAACGCCATGGCTGGGGAAGGGGGGGATGCAGGCACCAGCTGGGCCAGGCTTCCCACTCCTGTGCTGTGGGACAATTAGGGGTATTATGGGGAGCTTAGGGCTCCTCAGAGCCATCTGGTCGAGGGCACAGCCCCTCAGCACGGTCCCTGCTGCAGGATCAGGCCCCTGCTGCAGGATCAGGCCCTCTCCAGGCTCCCAGTGGGCCCCACAGTGGGGGTGGTTCCCAAGCCCTGGTTATCCCCCTTCCAGGGCAAGTCCCCAGGGATGTCCTGGGCTGTTCCAGGACACAGAAAAGGGTTTTCCCTGTGGACAGAGTCAGGCCTGGCCAGGGGCAGGCATAGGTAAAAGCCCAGGCTGGAGCTCTGTGGGTGTCCCATGGCATGGGGTTTGCCCCACTCCCAGCACTGGAAACCCCCAGGCTGGGGTGCTGCTGGGCTGTGACTGGGCTCCTCCTGTCCCTGCCAGCCCTGGGGGTTTCTGCTCTGCATTGCACCCTGTGAACTCTCATCCCTCTCTGAGGAGCACAGGCCTGAGCTGGAGCAAAATTCCCCCTGCTCTAGCAGGAGACTCCCCCCAAGCAGCCTCAGCCACATGGGGCTTCCATCCCTGGGCATCTGCCAGCCACCTCGGGGGTGCCACAGCACTGGGGGACACCGGCAGGACACAGCCCCTTTCCTCCCAGCTCAGAGCACTGACAGGCATCCAACAGCCATTCCCACTGCAGGAAAACAGCATCGATGGTGCTGGAGGCCCTGGGGATGGGAACATGGAGCTCAGGGGTTCTCAGAAAGCTCCAGCACAGGCTGAGCCCGTGGTGTGTGTGGAGGCAGCAGTGGCAGCAGCACCATGTCAGGAACCAGGGACAAAGGTGGCCTTGGTGACGAGAGGAGAGCACTAAAAGCCACGGGTGAGCTCTGTGTCCCTGGCGCAGCCAGCCCTGGGGAGGCACTGGGAGCTGCCTTTGACATTTTCACCTCCACCTCCTGTTTTCTGCTCTCCTCCCACCAGCCCTTGCAGGCAGCTCCTCTGCCTCTCCCTGCTTTTCTTCCCATATTTCCATTGGCCACAGTCTCTGTCCAATGTCTCTTGGGGGCAGAAGGAGAACAGGAACCTCCTCCTATTCACATGGGAGGGCTGGCAGGCACAGGGCAGGCACAAAGATTTCAGCAGAAGCCTTGCAAAGAATAAATCCTCAGCTCCTGGAGCCATGGGAAGCTGTAAGTCACCTGGCTCGTGTTGCTACAGCCAGAAAGATGCTCGTGAGGCAAGAGTGGGAGCAGCAGCGTCTCAGACTGGAGCAGGGACAGACAGTTGCCCTTGGGGAGCAGCAAGGTGTGGGGACACACACACACACACTCTCTGTGCCCCCCCAGTTATCATCAGCTCCATCCACTTCCCAGCCCCCCTCTGCCCCGCTGGGCATTAGCCAGCTGATCCCACTCACAGCCTCCCTAAGGCACTTAGAGGGGTTAAAAACAGCAACTGTCCCAGCCCTGACCCCAGAGGACCCTCTGCCATCCCCAGCTCCCTCAGGGCCCTGGCACTGCCCTGCTGCAGGGTGGGCACTGCGGCCACATCCCTGCATGGGTGTCATGTCCTTCCCCATTCCAGGAGGGTGGTGGGTGTTGTGTCCTGGTCACATCACCCCCTCCCAAGTTGAGTGATGGGGACAGACAGAGGGGCACCCACTCAAACCATCTCCTCCTCTCCTGCCTACCCTGGGTAGGGGGTGATGGGTGACATTAATAAAGGATCCCGGGCTGTGGGACCTGCTGCAAAGGGAAAGGAGGGTCCCCCAGCACCCAGCTGATGCTCCCCTCCCTGCACCCTCCTCTCTGCTTTCCCTCACATCCCACCCTGAGCCAGGGAGATGAAAGGGGGCTCGCTGCCCTGCCTGCCCACATCCTTCCCTACACATTCCTGTCCCTCCTTCATCTCCGTGGGGTGCTGGGCCGGCGGCAGCCCTGGCTGCAGCAGACCTTGGCGTTTTCCCCTCCGTTAAAAATAGCATGAGATTTATTTTCTGGCAGCATGGAAAGCCCCCCCGGGGCGGATGAGAGGAAGCAGCCGGGCTGGGGCAGGCCGGGGTGGTGAGGGGGAGAGCTCAAAGGGCAGGAAACAACCCCCGGCAGCCTCAGCTCTGGCAAGGGGAAAAAGCTCAGATGTGAGCTCGGTGTGGTTAATGTGGAAACTCCCCGGGCAGCAGCGAGAGTCGGCCCCAAGCATCCCCAGCTCCAGCCACGCTGCATCCTCCTGCCCCCTCCATGGCAGGGCTCTGGACACCCCCATACCCCACACCCCCCCCAGTACCCCAACACCTCTGCACAAGCTGCTGGGTTTGTTCTGATCACAGCTTCGTGTCCTTACACCTTCCCTGGCACCGCTCCCCCGTCCCACTGCTTGGGCACGGAGAGGGGAGGTGGGATGCTGCTGGAGAGCTCTGGCTGCTGATGGCTGTAGGCAAGGGAGGGCAGGGAAGGGCCTTGCCTGAGCCCTGTTTCACCTCCTGGCACCCTCCTGCCTCATCTCCCTTGGGTCCAGCTCAAATTGCTCCAACCAGTTGGGTTTGTTCCCTGTTCCCCACCCACGGCTGTTCCCGGAGTCTGCTCCCAGCAGCTGCCTGCACATGAACCACCCAGAGCTCCTTGCTGCCCTCAACTTCCCAGGCTTTCACTCCTGGGGGGGCTCACCCATGGGCCCCCACCCACCTTCTGAGGATGCTCAAAGGTGCCTCTGCCTGCATCCACCTTCTCTGCTGTGCCCCTGCCTAAAGCTGGGGGAGAGGGTGCTGGGGCTGCCCCTACAGCCAGGCACAGTCCCCCCTGCCCTCACACCCACCCCCCAGGAGCACATGTGCCTCAGTTCCCCTCAGCCCCTCCTCCCTCGGGATGCTCCCTCTGTGCCACTGTCCCTTTTGACCTCCCTCTGCTTCCCAGGATCCAGCTCCCACTTCCCAAGGGCCATTTCTTTTCTTTTTTTCCCCCTTCCCCACCCCACTCGTTATCAGTCTCGCTGTGATTTCCTCCCTGTCCACCCACCTGCTTATTTTAGCTGCTTCTTCCTTCCTCTCAGCTGCTTTTGGAGCAGAGTCTGGCCCTGCTCCCCCTCCAGCAGCCCTTACCCCAGCCAGCCCAGCCCCCTGCCCGCTGCAGCCCCCTCCATCCCCTCCACATCCCAACCAGTGCCAGCAGCCAGGGGTTCCAGGGCACTTGCCTGTGTGCCCCTGGGCACAGTTCCCTGCTGCCCACTGGCCAGGCATGGAGGCTCTATTTAAGGCAGGATCCTGCCCTCACTCCTTGGCTAATTGAAGCCTGTGGTTGCTCTTTCAGGCTCCTTGGCCAGTCTCTGTCCTCCCTGCCTGTGCTGCTCTCTCTCTCTCTCCCTGCCTGGCCTCTGCCTGAACCCTGCCTGCAGGCTCTGCCCGCTCCCCACCCCCTGCCTCGGCTTCTGGAGTGCTCCACAGAGCAAACCACTGCCATGGAGCATCTTCTGGCAGGGGAAAATGGATGGGTGACACCCCCCATGCCCTGCCCATGCCCTGCCTGCATCCTCCCCCCATCCATCCCCCGTGCACCTCACTGCCCTGGGCAGACACCCAGGGCCTCTCCCCCAGCCAGCCTGTGCCATTTATAATGCGAGGTTGTGATGCTCCATCTCAGGAGGCTTTCAGGAGAGGGCTGACAGATGCTGGCAGGCAGCACTGACCCTGCCAGCAACCCACCAACCCCCCAGGATCCCCCATCGCTGCCCCCACCCCAGGCCCAGCTCCCAGCAGCCACTGTCCCTGGTCCCAGCGCGTTTCTGCGTGCGAGGGCTGCCGGGGGAGAGCTCCTGGGGAGGGTTCCCAGCGTGGTGCTGCCAGCACAGCCTGGAGATGTCGGCAGCTCGTTATTTATTTAGAGCTCCATCTTTGCAGGCAGTGCCTGGTCCTGCAGAGAGGGCTCCAGCTGCCAGGGAGGGATCTGCCTGCCGGGAAGAGCCGCCTGTGACCCTCCCAGGGGCTTTTCTTCCCCCCTTCCCCCTTAGAGTTAGGCGATGGCTCCCTGCCCCTGGATAGGATGCAGCCCCCTTTGCAGCCTTTGGGTAGGATGGAGGGGACACGCTTCCCCATCCCCCAGCTGCCACCTTGACCAGGCGAGCAGGGCTTGGCCAGGTCACCGCTGTGGCTCAGTCCCTCAGTGCTGACAGGGACTGTGGCTCAGGAGCTGTTTCCAAGGTAACCCTGGCGGAGTGTGGCTGCTGCATCCCTCCGTGCCCCCGCTGCATCCCTCTGTGCCCCTGCCGCATCTCTCTGTGCCCCCACCGCATCCCTCCGTGCCCCCACCGCATCCCTCTGTGCCCCCGCCGCATCCCTCCGTGCCCCTGCCACATCCCTCCATGTCCCTGCACACCCAGGAGCCTCCCAGGGCCCCGCTGCCTTGGGGGCTCGGTGGGAGCAGTGGTGGCTCAAGCTGGAGACCAGGAACAGGCACAGGGAGAGAAACAGAGAGAGTACAGACCACAGGGAGGAGAGATGGGGAAAGGGGAGAGGTGCAGGACATCCCTCTTCCCTCTGTTGCCAGCACAGCCATTCCCTGGGCACGGATGTGTTTGACAAATCCCAGAGACGGGACCTCAGGGACCTCGGGGACCAGGTCAGGGTGTTCCTGTCCTCCCTCCTGGAGCCAGGGAGAGAGCCAGAAATAGGAGCTGTGGTTCCCCACCCAGCCGTGGGCATGAAGCCAGGGCCAAGGGTGGGAGCGTGCCCTGAGTCCCACGGGGACTTGTCTGGGTCGGATGGGCTGAGTGGGCAGCAATAGGGGGGGTGGGCAGGGGTGTTAGGGGAAGGGAGGGGCACAGAGAGAGGTGTCTGGGTGCATAAATAGCAGGTTGTGATAAATACCCAGGGGGTCACCCCCCACCCCACAGCACGGTCCGTGCCGGGTAGGGCAGCGCTGAGCAGGGCAGCTTGGATGGAGCCGCAGCCTCCACTCACCCCCCTCTGCCCACAGCCCCTGCCCACCCCACCCTCAGCTGTGCCATTTCCCACTTGCTCTGACTTGTGTTAACCAAACCAATCCAGGGAGGGCAGCTGGGCTGGAGCAGACCAGGATGCACCAGCTGGGATGGCAAAGAGAGGCTCAGCAGGGTGGGAGACCTGTGTGAGGAGCACAAATCCCCAACCCCAGCAAGGAGAGGAAGCAGCTCTGCAGCCAAGATGCTGCCAGGATGCTGCCAGGATGCTGCCAGCCTGCCCTGGGCACCGTTGCCATCGCAGCCCTCCTTTCTCCATCTGCTGTGGCCGGCTCCTCGGGGCCCCCCCTGTGCACGGGGCCAGCGACAGCAGCTACTTCTTATCACAACACGTTCCAGTCCACTGCCCTCAGACCTGCATCCCTGGGACCCGTGTGAGCAGGAATCCCATTCCTCCCCATTAATGAGTTTATGCCAGGAAAGGGCTTTGAAGATGTAAAGCTCCTTAGAGGAGCTGAGCATCATTTCTGGTATTGATTTCACTGCCCAGCCCCCGAGTCACTGCTGGAGGACACAGACCTCAGGGTAAAGCCTCTCAAATCCCTGGGGAGGCGGTGGGGAAGGACATAAACCCAGCTGGGAACAGAGCAGGAGGAATCTCTTCTGTGTAGACACACATCTCCACAATGCTTCCAGGTCTTCTCTACCCTTCCATGAGCAAAGCCTCATGCCTGCAGCCAGCAAGATGCCAAACCTCTCCTCACGACAAAGAAGCTGCTCTATGGCAAAACCCCATATGGAGGGGCCAGGGAAGTGATGTGAGCCCTGCCCAGCCTCTAACAAAGATGTCAGTGCTGGGAGTAATGAATGGCTCATTACAGCATCCGCCAGCAGCTGAAGATGAGATAAAACTGCTCTGGGTTTATTGAACTTGGCAAATCCCCCCTTTCAGTAAATAACTGTCCTTCTCTACCAGGGCTCCCTTTATTAATTGAATTAATTTCTTCTTAGTCTTTTATTTTTTAAGACTTTAGATGGTTCTTTTCTTTAAGAAACAGTAAATAGCCCCTTGCTGAGTACCCTGTGCTGGGCACCCACAGCACATGGTGCCAAGTGGGGATATTCTGCCTGTGCAGTGAGACCCAGACGAGTGGGACCCAAAGGGAGATGGGAGGAGGGAGGCTGCAAAGGTAGGAGCTGGAAACCCTCCTGTGTTCAGCTGGAACTGAGCTCTGCCCTGGTCCTTTCACCCTGCCTGAACCGTCAGATGCAGAGACTGAGAATAGAAATGCTCTGTCAGGGGATTTGCCTCCCTGTCGCAGAGCAAGACCCTGTCAGTGCCTGGGAGCCCAGCGTGGCTTGACAGCAGCATAGAGTCATAGACTCATAGAACAGTGGGGGCTGGAGGGGCCCTGCAGAGCTCCTCCAGCCCCAGCCCCTGCTCAAGCAGCTTCCCTTGACTCAGTGGGGTTGGAAACCTCCCGAGAAGGAGCCTCCACACCCTCCCTGGGCAGCCTGGGCCAGGGCTCCCTCACCTCAGCACCAAAGGAGCTTCTCCTCCTGTGCCAGGGGAACTGTCTGTGCTCCAGCTTGCATCCATCACCGCTTGTCCTGGCACTGGAGACAACAGAAAAAAGTGTGGCCCCATGCTCCTGCCACCCACCCTTTAGGGACTCAAGTGCTGATGAGGTCCCCCCCAGCTTTCCCCAGGCTGAACAGCCCCAGGTCCTGCAGCCTTTCCCCATAAGAAAGACATTCCCGTCCCCTCAGCATCTTTGTACCACCCTGCCCAAGCCTCAGCCACCCTGCCAAGCTGAGCCCCACAGGGGACCCTGAGCTGTGGAGGGCTCGGAGGGGCTGGGGTCAGGGTAGGGCTGTGGGTCTGGCAGCGGCAGCCGCAGGAAGGGCGGCCGGGGCCGTGCGTTGGCCTCGGCTGGTGGCCGCCACACAAAGGGCCTTGACGGGCTCCTCACAGCCCCGGCCCCGGCCCCACACACCTCCCCAGGGACCAGCCCGGACAGGCACTGCCCCTGTGTCTGAGCAAAGCCACGTGGGCTGGATCTGCAGCCTCTGTCAGCTGCTGGTCCTCAGCAGGGTGGGATGGCAGCGTTGGACCCTCTGCCTGTGCCCACCATCACTGCCACGGGCTGAGGGACACAGAGCAGGCAGAGCTGGGAGGTGCTGAGATGCTCCACAGACCCTCTGGGTTTCAGGAGCCCCAGGAGGGAGGATTTCATGCCCTGGCAAAGGGCATCATTTGCCCCTTGGCCTGAGCTGCTCCTGGACATGGGATCTAGGGAAATGCCTCCCCAGTTCCCCACTGCCAGGGCCAGCCCTGGTCACTTCCCACGTGGGAAATGCTGAGGTTGAGGGTCTCACGTCTCCTCCCAGCACTTGGCTGGGGAAACGCTGTGCCAGGAGAAATCACCAGGAACAGTGAGGCTGAAGGGCTGTGGGAGAATCAGCCCTGGCTAATGATGGTCAGGGGAAGGAAATGGGGAGGGAGATGCTGTGCTGGGGCCGGAGGGTGGGGAGAGGAACCGTGCTGCTCCCAGCTCTGCCACTGACTCACTGGCAGCCCTGGGAAAGCCACCTCGCTCCCTAATTACCAAACACGGCACCAGGAAAGTGCTTTTGGTGATCGCAGGGACTGAGCAGAGCGATGGCTGTGCTTGTGCTGAGCCTCAGATCACTCCTGGTTAGATCCTGGACACAGAGGGGAGGTGCTGCAGGCGCCGTTCTCACCTGCATGGAAAGCATCCTGTGTTTTATACCATTTTCTACCTTATTGATGCTTTTGGGTGGAGGGAACAAGCTCCTCAGGGCAGCCAGGGCCTCCCCAGCCTCTCTAACAGGAGCCACTCAGCCCAGTTGTATCACTGGTGGTGCTGGTGAAGGCCTAATTCATGTCCACCGGGCTCAGTGGCTTTACTCCCCGTGAGTCTGAGATCAGGAGGCCAGCAGAGGCAGGGTTCTGAGCTGCCTGCAGCAGCAGCTGAGGTGTGAGCAGGGAAGGAGATGGATGCTGCTCAGCTGCTGATTCCTCTCCCTTGCCTGTTCCTGGACCACCGGTGCTTCCCGAATTGGTGCTGAAAGCCCCCGAGGGTGCTGCCCGGCTCCTCCCGGGCTGCAAACACACCATTCCTCCGCAGAAAGCAGGGAGCACGCTGGGGTTTCACTCAGCAGGATGTGATCAGCATCCCTGCCCTGCAGGTACCACCGCAAGGATGCTGCTGCGGGGTGCTGGTGGAGCGATGCCATGGCGTGCCGAGGCCCTGCCTGCCATCTGGCACCCCAGCACAGCTGGAAAATACAGGGCAAAGAAGAAATCAAGAAACCAAGCAGAGTCCCAACTTTCTGTTCCCGTTTCGGGGTCTCCAGCCCCGTCACCAGCCAGTGCCCCGGGGCTTGGTTTGGCGTGGGGACGCGGCGCTGGTGGGTGCCGTTCCCGGCCGGGGGCAGCGGGGGGTGCCCGGGGCTCGCTTGGCCTTTGGGGGATTTTTGGTGGAGTTCCCGTGGGTCCTTTCTCACGGGTCACAGGCAGAGCTGGCAGCTGCGGGCAGCAGAGCCCGCACCAGGAGCACTGACACTCGTGGGAGGCATTTGGGGGTGGCAGGGAGTCTGGACAGCCCCCCGTGGGATGAGCATCCTCCTCCAGGCTGTGGGGTGGGGATCAGGCACTGACCCATTTATCAAGGTCACGGCCGTGGGCAGCACAAAGCAGAGGCGATGTGACTATTTTGGTGAGCTGAGGGAACTTCACTGGCCTGATTCCCATAAATAAAACATGCAGGGAACAGTCCCTGCTCTGTCCTATTAATTCCTGGACCCCAGGGGCCCGGCTCTGTGTGCACTCAGCAGCTCAGCGTCGACTGCTCCCCTCTCCGAAGCCTGCTTGGGCTCAGAAAGGTTCAGAAGCCCCTGGTTTCCATCATGTGCAGAATGTGAATGCTTTGAGGGCATTTAATGGAAGATCCATTTGTTTTCTGAGACACAGAGGCAGCTGGGAAGGATGCTGAGGTGTGTGTGGGGCTGAGGAGCAGAGCACAACCCGGGCTCACTGCAGCCCACAGCCCAGCTCCCTGGTTTCAAGGAGCCCAAGCTGTTTCCCCTCAGTGCCTTTCCCCATCTCCCATGGGAGTGGGTGTCAGTGCCCCCACTCCCAGCACTCCTTTGCCCACTCCCCCAGAACCCCTCCTCCCAGCACTCCAGAAGCAGATGAGCTCACGTGGCTGGTTCCTCCAGCCCCTCAACGAAGGCATTAGCAGAGCAAGGGAGTTTAATTATCTGGGTTTTCTTCTAGGAGGGCATGAACCCGTCTCTCTGTTGAATGTATCAATCGCTGGTAGGTTTTTATCTCTCGCTTTGAATTTGGCTGTGCTGGTGTTTTCTGCACCTGGGGGTGCGGTGTCAGCATCCACCCTCCCTGCACAGCATGGACACAGCAAATGATCTCACCCTTTCCCCCCCACCGTGGCATCGTGTCCTGGGCGCTGCTTCTGATGTGGCATCGTGTCCTAGGCGTTGCTTCTGATGCCCACCCCACAGCATCCTCCCCCTGCACTGCTGCTCACCTTGGATTCACATCAATTCCTGCCCAGCTCAGCAGAGCGAGGGGAGAGCCCGGAGCACACCTCAGCCCAGGGCTCTGCTGACATCCACGGCCCCGCCACTCATACCCAGAGATGAAGGGCCCCCATTTTCAAGTGAGTCAGTCTCACCCTTCCTTCCTCAGGAAAACCTGTGATCAGATAAAGCCATCAAACTATCTGGTGAGCATAAACAAGCTCGCATCTGCACGGATGCAGGCTATACGCCTTCTAACCCCTCGCAGAAAGAGGAGGCAACGTGTCTGCTGCCTTAACCCTGTCCTTAGGAGAGGCATCTCCAGCTCTGGGAGGAGAAGGAGGCTTTGCTCATTGTTTTGCAAAGCTGGGAGCTGCTCTCCCCTTATAACTTGGGATTTGAGAGAGTGAAATCCCAACTGGCACTGGCACCGGCACAGCATCTCTCCATCCTCCCTTCTCCCACTGAGCTGTATCTGTGCTGCACCAGCAATAAATGCATGGAGAAAGGAAAGGTGCCGGCGAGGGCAAGCGGAGGAGGAGCTGAGGGGGCTGCATGGGTGGAGGAGGAAGAAGGGGGGGAGGAAGACGTTTCAAAAACCCCAAACTGCCAGCAGATGGGCAGCTGCCCCCGCCAAGGTGACGTGCTGGAGGCAGGGGGGGAGGCTGGCGAGGGAAAGAGCAAAGGAAGGTGTGAAGATTTCCCTGCAGATTAAATCAAAACCACACAGAGTCTGCTGCTCCCTAACCCAAGCCTGGGCAGGGAAAAGCGGTTTGGGGTTTGCTTGCACCCCTTCAGGGTCTCGGTCTGGCAGCAGCAGGACCTCCCCTGCCCCTCACAGGTCTCAGCCCTGCCTGTGCCCATGGGATGCCCAGGGGGGCTGGCAGGACCCTGGAGGAACCAGGAGCCCACGTCTGTAAGAGCAGCTCTGCTCCTTTTGTCCCCATAAACCCTTGGAGGACAAAGACGAAGGAGCTCGGTGCAGAGATGCTGTTGCAGGTGTCGGGGGAGGTTACACTGCCAGCTCAGCAGCTCCAGCGCTGCCTTCTTGGGGAAAGGAAGGATGGAGGAGGATCCGAGCAGGGCACGAGGAGGGGAGGCACAGCAGGATGGATTGCTGGGTCCAGCTCTGGAGGGCAGGAATTGAAGCTCAGGGGAATTGTGGCGATGTGGGGAGCAGATAATGCATCACAGGGAACAGACTCCCAGAGGAGGAATGAAAGCGAGTGGGTTGGGTTTAGGAAAGAGCTGAGGAGAGGGCACGGGCATCTTTGGAGGGGGTTGGAACTACTACATCCAGGGGGAGAGAAAATGTTTCTGCTTCTGCTTGAGAGGTTCCCCAAATCTGGGTGCAGGTGTTGGCTGGGCTCAGGCTTCAGGGCACATCTGCAGGGACTGTTTTCCCATCCAATGGCTGAAATCAAGTCAGATGCAACGGCCGGGGGTGAGGGGGAAGAAGGCGAGAGGAGAGGAGGCTGGAGTCAGCACTGCTGGGGCCTCAGAAACACAGCCAGACCCTGGGGAACGTGGAGATCTGATTCCCCTGGACCCCCACAGCCCTCAGGACCCACATCCTCCCATCCTGCTCGGCCATCAGAGAGAGCCAGAGCAAGAGGAACCATCCTGCTGAGGGTGGTTGGCTGCGGGTGGGATTTTCCGCTGCCCATGTGCTGCCGGGGCCAGCCCAGCCCAGCTCCTGCTCAGGTGCTGGATGTCCCTGGCTGTAATTTCATCCCTGGGCTCCCGTGACGGCTCCGGCCGGGCGGCACGAGGGAAGTGACCGGGGCGCGGACCCGAGCCCTTGGCCCAGAGCTGCATCCGCCTGCAGCTTCCAGCCCAGCCTTATCTGGCGGCTCCCCCTGTGACTCCCCATTTTCCTCTTCTCCTTTTCCCACCCCACCCCACACAGCAGCTGCACTTCCCGCAGGAGGGTGAGGGCTGGGGGCTGCGGGACCCCTCCCTGCCGACCCTGGCTCTGCCCCATAGGAAATCCTGTGGGAGCCGAGGGCTGGGAACAGCGGCCGAGCTCTCCCCGGGGCCAGGCAGCACTGGGATATCGGCTACAGGTCGTGTCAGGCAGCCAGGCTGCTGGGGCAGAGGGGGAAAGCTGGGGTGGGCAGGGAGAAACCCACGGGGAGGGAGCAGAGACCAGTATGAAGTGCCTGTGATGGACACTCATCACCTACACACATGCCATTTACACCAACTAGGTTTTAGCACTAAAATGAGCCACTTTCCCTTTGGGAAGAGTGAGGGGAGAGGGCAGCTGCTGCAGAACACAGAATCACAGAATCATTGGGGTTGGAAAAGCCCTTGAAGCTGCTGAAGTCCATCCTCTGCCCTCACCCTGCCCAGCCCAGCACTGACCCACAGCCCTCAGCACCTCAGCCCCACGGCTTTGGGATCCCTCCAGGGCTGGGCACTGCCCCAGCTCCCTGGGCAGCCTGGCACAGGGGCTGACACCCCTCTCAGGGAAACAGTTCTGCCTCAGCTCCAGCCTCAACCTCCCCTGGGGCAGCTGCAGCCCCTTTCCTCTTGTCCTGTCATTCATTACTGGGGAGAAGAGACTGACTCTCCTAAGAAGCTGCTCACCACCAGCACGACCCCCAGAACTCCCAGGTCTGCAGGACTCAGGAGCCATCAGCACCACAGCTCTGGGGAGGGCTTGGTGATGCTGAATGCCACTGACTGCCTTCCACCAGCTCCTAATCTCAACTGATTTATTGACAGCCTCATCACTCCTCCTGAAGAGCAATTTAATATAAATTCAAATGCCCTACAAAATGGTTCTTATTCACTTAAGAGCATTTTGTCCTAATTTTTCTTGTTATTGTTTTAGAACGGGAAGCAACCAGAGCTCTGCTGCTCCCCCCCAACCCTGCAGCTCAGCTCCAGGCTCTGCCTCACACGGGGCCCCCAAACATTTGGGCTCTCAGGGCAAATTCAGGACAACGGAGATAAAACCAAAAGGAAGCATCAGAGCAGGAACAAATTGAAGACGAGCTCTTCACCCCTCTTGAGCCAAAGGGGAAACAGAGAGGGGGTTAATTCACCCAGGAAGGGCCAGACTGAGCCCGCTGGAGTGTCAGCCCCAGCTCTGCATAAACGAGAGCAGAACTCAGCGTGTGTAACCCAGCTGAAGCTCCCGTGTGGCTGGGATCGTTAAGCCAGCCACCAATCGCCTGACTAACCCCCAAACCACACTTCCCAGACTTCTGTAGTTAGATGTTTTCACTCTTGCTTCTGCCTTTCTCCAGCGCAGCCCCGTCACACGCAAGATCTGGACAGACATGAGACAAAGGGCCCATCTGCAGCCCTGCAGGTTTTGGAGGGGGGGTCTGAATAAAACAAAACCATTGCAAAGAGAAGGATCTACTTCAGCTAAATCTCTCTTTGGCACTGAGTAGTTTGAAGTACTGTAGCAAAAAGGCTGAAGCTTAACTGAGAGACAAATCAAGCCTTGAAGGATACTGGCAGGGTGGGAATGTCACTGGTTTGTGTCTACTGAGAAGAGAAATGTGTCTGCCCGTTTCTAAAGGGGCTGCTGGGAGCCCAGGGAAGATTGCAGGCGTGAAGGACGGTGAGGTTGGGTGAGGAAGCATCAAAATGGATTCTAAACGTGCCAACACCGTGCTGTTGGTGTCAGGAGAAAGCACAGCCCAGGCACTGGCTCTGCCCAGATGTCCAGAGGTGAAGGTCAGTGGAGAGCTGCTGAAGGAGAAGATCTGGTTAAAGAGCATTATCCAAAACACAGGGCACTGATCTGCTCCAGATCCACTCTGGGAAAGGAGGAGATCTGTCAGAGAGGTGAAGTACCAGAGCACTATGATGCAAAGTACAGCAGAAAGCAACCCCAAGAAGAGCTCCAGCTCACTAGAAGGAAAGCAGAGATTCCCCTACTGCAGGAGGAGGGTGATGTTGGTGTAGCACAGGGATCTGCCTGAGCCTGGACCAGCATCCAGATGATCAGCAGCTTCTGGGTGGAAAGTAAAGGGCCTCAGGTTGGCTCCAGGATCTCAGGGGTCTGCAGAGCCAGAGTTTGGCTGGGCCACCCCAGGGAAGTGAGCAGGCAAGAGCTGGGACATAGCTGGGGGAGATGGAGGAGCTGGGAGAGAAGGTCGGCGGACAGAAGTTGCTGCTGTCTCCCTGCTACATGCACTCCTGCACCCCTCCAGGCCATGGCCCTCACACCCTTCCTCCTCACCATCACCTACAGCCTTGGTGACCCCAAAGGAACAGGCTGGAGCTGAGCTCAGCCAGGCCACGAGGAGCTGGGAGCTGGGACCGATTTTGGCAGTCTGGATGCATCTCCACTCGAGAGGCTTTGAAAGGGAATGTATTTTTGGAGCGTTAAAGATCAACTGTTTGTGACTCAGGCCAATCCCTCTCCAGAGCAGCACCAAAGGAGGTCAGTGGGATGCGGCTGGTCAAATATTTTGTCCATGAACATCATCTCTCACCCCCTCAAACATTTACAGACCTGAGAGCATTTCCTGCTGTTCCTCCCCCCCCGTTGAATATTTGATGTCTCTGCTTTCTCTAGCAGGACAGAGCAGTGCCTCTCAGTTAGTGCCAAAGACATGAGAGACCACCCCAGGGCTGCCCTCCAGGACAGAAAATAACAAGAGAAACAGCAGAGTGTGTTTAGTCACAGAAATGGCGATGGATGGACTCTGCAAGCAGTGAAAGAAAGAGCAGTGCAGGATAATGAGAGAAGCTGTGTGGGGGTGGTGGTGAGGAGATGGGGTGGAAAGAGGGAGGTTTATTCTCCAGGGGCTGTGGTGTTTTTTTTTTCTGGTAATCTTCACTCACCATATTTAGTAGGCTTGTGACTTGCCCTTGCTAGTTCATGGAGAATTCCCCCAAGTGTTTACTCCCACAACCTAGCAAATGCCTCAATACACATCATGGAAAAAATACAATCGACATCTTCACTCCCACTAGAGAAGGAATTCTGCCTTGCCCGGCACAGCCCGGGAGTGTGTGCCTGTGAGACAGACAAACACTGCTTCATTAGCTCCTCTCAGATGTGGTTTACTCCTCAGATGACCTGGTCAGGGCTGTGCATCACCTCCCTCCCTTCCTTCACCCAGAGAACCCCTGACCTTTGATCGGAGAAATAGGGACAGGAATGTGGGTCCTTTAACCCTTTCCTCCAGCATCAGCCAGCTGCTCTCAACGTGGCTGATGCTGTTAATGGCCCCAAGATGTTCAGGGACAAAGGGGTTGGAGCAGAGCCCCACCAAATGGTTTTCTTCCTGCTGTTGTGAGGGAGGATGGGCTTTGGAGATGGAGATCCATGTCTACCGTGTACAGAACGTGGAAATAAAGTGGGGACTGCTGCAAGCAGAGCTTACAGATCAGAGACCACTCAGGATTTCCTTTGCACCTCTATTTCAGAGCACAAAAGTTTTGTAAGGGGTGAAAAGAGTAATTAGGGCCTTTGGGGTTTTGTCATCGTGCTTCCAAACTGACCACAGGACGAGGACAAGCAGGAAATAATTTCAATTTATCCACTGTAAAACCTCCTACAACTGTAATGAATATGAGAGAGCAAAGCTGAAGAGAGGAGCAGGAATGAGAATGCTCCAGTGTGACTGATTGATGATGAACTCCTTTGGTGCTGAGGTGAGGGAGCCCTGGCCCAGGCTGCCCAGAGAAGGTGTGGAGGCTCCTTCTCAGGAGGTTCCCAAACCCACCTGGACACATTCCTGTGCCCCCAGAGCCAGGGGAACTTGCTTGAGCAGGAGGTTGATCAGGATCTCTGGTGGTCCTTTCCAACCCCCACCATTCTATGACTCTCTGATACTGCAAATGGGAGCTGGACTTGTTTCCCCAGCGGCTAAAAATTCTCAGAGGTATGCTGAGAGTCCTCATCCCCAGCAGCCTCTGCCTCGATGGAACCCATGAGCTGGTGATGAGCAAAGGAGCCTGCCTTGTGCTGGAAACACGTGGGATTTAATCCTGGATCTTTCTCCAAAGAGGTGTATCATTACACTCTTTGCCTCTCCTTCCGAGCATCAAAAATCACACAAGCTACCCTGATTTTTCCTCCAGCTCATCTTTTTTTCCCCCTGTTCTCTTTTCCAAGCACATGCTTTCCACTTTCATGAAGAGGAAAAGACCTCCTCCTCCTCCTGTCCTCTCTTCTAAGGACAGGCTGCACAATTGCAGTATTTACCTCAAATACAATAAAACCTTCTAATTAAAGGAGAAGGGAGGTGGCTGGCAAAAGATTATTAAACCTTTCCAAGACTCCTTTGTGCAGAAAGGCTTTGGGAAACTCGTCCTGCCACTGCCCTCCCCCTCCTGGAGCACGGTCCCCAGGGCAGTGCCCGGGCTGCAGCTGCTGCAGCTCTGGGGGAGTCAGCCCAGCCTGACACACAAATAAATACGACAGAAATAAATACTTTCTGCCAACAAAGACCTGAGGAAGAAACCCTGGGTGGGAGGAGAGGAAAGGAATGTGTGTGCTGAACCCAAGGAGCTCGGTCTCCAATACGGAGGAGTGAGAAAAGGTGGGAGAGCTTAGAGCTGCAACCAGGTATCATATCGATTTTACGCAAAGCGGATAACGTTAGCA